>PVIA01012948.1:0-34879 GCA_004024845.1 Tonatia bakeri
GCACTTTGGTGTGTGCTTCCTTGGGCCCCACTTCTTTGGGACTCTGAGCTTCCTGGTCTTCCTGGAAGTCTATTTCTTTTGCCAGATTGGGGAAGTTTTCCTTCATTATTTTTTTTCAAATAAGATTTCAATTTATTTCTCTTCCTCTTCTCCTTCTGGCACCCTTATGATTCAGATGTTGGAAGGTTTAAAGTTGTCCTGGAGGTTCCTAAGCCTCTCCTCATTTTTTTTTGAATTCTTGTTTCTTCATTATGTTCTGTTTGAATGTTTATTTCTTCTGGGCCAAACCATTGACTTGAGTCCCGGTTTCTTTCACATCACTGTTGGTTCCCTGTACATTTTCCTTTATTTCACTTTTCATAGCATTCTCTTTTCCCTCTATTTCTTGACCATACCCAACCATTTCTGTGAACATTGTGATTACAAGTGTTTTGAACTCTGCATGTGATAGTTTGGATAACTCTTCATTGTTTAGTTGTATTTTTTCTGGACCTTAGATTTTCTTTCATTTGGTCCACATTTTTTTTTTTGTCTCAGCAGGCCTGTTACATAGTGAGGGATGGAGCCTTAGGTATACACCAGGGCAGGACAACCCTTGTTGCTGCATAGTGGTGCTGTATGTGGGGGAGGGGTCCAAGAGGGAACAATGACTCCCAGCCAGCTCTTGGCCAGCTTTCAGCCACTTCCTTTGCTACCCACAAGCTAATTGATCCTTCTGGTGCTTATTTCTGAGTAGATGGTTTTGTGTACATCTAGCATCCTGTGGGTCTCTCCAAGGAACTCTCCTGTGAGGCTGGGAGTTTCTCCTGCTGCCTCAAACCCCACCAGTCTTTTCAGTCCGAGGTTCTGAGGCTTTATTTCCCTGCACTTGAATTCTGGGTTGAGTGGTTTGCCTCATTCTGCAATTGTTCCTTCCGGTTTATCCACACACAAATGTGAGACTACCCGGTCCTCCAGCTGCCACCTTGCTATGAATCCTCTCTGCCCCAGCTGTCCATCTTTGCCCCTCCTACAGGTCTTGATGAATATTTTTTCTTTAACTCCTTGATTGTTGGACTACCATACAGTTCAATTTTCTGGCAGTTCTGGTTATTTTTTGTTTTTAATTTTGTTGTTGTCCATCTCTTGTGCAAGGAGGCAAAATGCCCTACACCTCCATCTTGGCCAGAAGTCTTGAATATTGTTAATAATGTTGCAGTGAAACTCAGGGTGCATATATCTTTTCAAATTAGTGTTTTGGGTTTATTAGGATATTTTCCCAGATGTGGAGGTTCCATTTTTAGTTTAGTTTAGTTTTTTTTTTTTTTTAAGGAAACTCCATACTATTTCAAACAGTGGCTGCACTACTCTACATTCCTAACTTGAGGGCTCCTCCCTTTTCTCCACATCATCACTTTCACTTTTTTTTGTTGATTTATTTATGATAAATATTCTGGCAGGTGTGAGGTGAAATCTCATCATGGTTTTAATTTGTATTTATCTGATGATTAGTGACATTGAGCATCTTTTCATAAGTCTACTGGCAATCTGTTCTCTTTGAAGTCATGTCTATTTAGGATCTTTGCACTTTTTTTAATTGGGTTGTCTTCCTGGTATTGAGTTGTATACGTTCTTTTTTTTTTTTTTCTGGAGACTTATAAGAATTTATATCTTTGAAAAAATAGCTACAACCATTTTAAATGAGCTAAGATTTACAGAACTTCTCTCTATATAATCGAAACATAGGCAGTGAGATTTTACACTTGATCTTAGCCAAAAGGCCAAGAAGTGATAAGCACTGTGATTTTATTTTATTTATTTTCTTCTTTTTATTGTTGTGCAATTACAGTTATCCACACTTTCCCCTCCAATCTTCCCCACCCTACTTACCCCCACTTCCTACCTTCAATCCTCTGTCCCATTGTCTTTGTCCATGAGTTCTTTATGCATGTTCCTGATGACTCTTCCACTTCTTTGCCCCATTATCCCCCTCCCTTCTAGTTACTAACAGTTTGCTCTTTATTTCAATGTCTCTGGTTCTATTTGCTTGCTTCTTCATTTTGTTCATTAGGTTCTACTTATAGGTAAGATCATATGGTATTTGTCTTTCACTGCCTGGCTAATTTCACTTAGCATAATGCTCTCCAAATCCATCTATGCTGCTGTGAAGGGTAGGAGTTCTTTCTTCCTTTCTGCTGTGTAGTATTCCATTGTGTAATTGTACCGCAGTTTTTTGATTCTCTCATTTACTGATGGGCACTTAGGGTGTTTCTAGCCCTTGGCTATTGTAAATTTTGCTGATATGAACATTGGGGTGCATAGGTTCTTTTGAATTGGTGTTTCAGAATTCCTAGGGTATAATCCCAGCAGTAGAATTGCCTGATCAAAAGGCAGTTCCATTTTTTGTTTTTTGAGAAAATTCCATATAGTTTTCCACAGTAGCTTCACCAGTCTGCATTCCCACCAACAGTGTACTAAGTTTCCCTTTTCTCCACAACCTCACCAGCACTTGTTGTTTGTTGATTTGTTTATGATGGCCATTCTGAGTGATGTGAAGTGATATCTCATTGGAGTTTTAATTTGCATCTCTCTGATGGCTAGTAATGCTGAGTATCCTTTCATATGTCTCTGGGCCCTCTGTATGTCCTCCTTGGAGAAATCTGTTCAGGTCCTTTGCCCATTTAAAAAAGTTTTAAATATATTTTATTGATTGTGTTATTACAGTTGTCCCATTTGTTTTTCCCCTTCATTCCTTTCTGCCCTGTACCCCCTCCCACCACCATTTCCCCATGTTAATTTATGTCCATGGGTCACACATATGAGTTCTTTGCCTTCTCCATTTCCCATACTATTCTTACCCTCCCCTGTCTATTTTCTACTTACCATTTATGCTTCTTATTCCCTGTACATTTTCCCCTATTCTCCCCCTCCTCCTCCCCACTGATAACCCTCCCATTTTTAACTTGGATTGTTTGTCTTCCTGGTGTGGAGTTGTATGAGTTCTTTATATATTTTGGAGATCAAATCCTTGTCTGAGGTATCATTGGTAAATATATTTTCCAATATGGTTGTTTGGGAAATTAACCACTTATCAAATGTATCATTGTCAAATATGTTCTCCCATTGAGTGGGTTCCCTTTTTACTTTGTTGACAGTTTCTTTTGCTGTGCAAAAACTTTTTAGTTTGATGTAGTCCAATTTATGTTTTCCTTTGTTTCACTTGACTGAGGAGATATATCAGCAAAAATATTGCTATGAAAGCTGTCTGAAATTTTGCTGCCTATGTTTCTTCTAGGATTTTTATAGTTGTTTTTTTTTTTTTTTACTTACATTTAAGTCTTTATCCATTTTCAGTTAGTTTCATTGTTTTGGTGTAGTTTCATTTTTTTTGTATGTACCTGTCCAATTTTCCCAACACCATTTATTGAAGACACTATCTCTACTCCAGTGTATGCTCTTGCTTCATTTGTCAAATATTAACTAACCATAAATGCCTGGGTTTATTTCTAAGCTCTCTGTTCTGTTCTATTGGCCTGCACATCTGTTTTTATGCCACTGCTAATTTGTTTTGATTACAGTGGCCTTGTCATATTGTTTGATATCAGGAATTGTGATACCTCCCATTTTGCTCTTCTTCCTAAGATTGCTGAGGCTATTGATGATCTTTATTGGTTCCACATAAGTTTTTAGAATATTTGTTCTAGATTTGTGAAAAATGCTATTAGTATTTTAATAGAAATTGTTTTGAATCTATAGATGTTTTGGGTAGTATGGACATTTTAATGATGTTAGTTCTTCCAATCCACAGAACATGGTATATGCTTCCACTTATTCATATCTTCCTCAATTTCTTTCTTCAATATCCTATAATTTTCTGAGTACAGGTCTTTGACATCCTTGGTAAAATTTATTCCTAGGTACCTAAATTTATTCCTAGGTACCTTTTTGTTGTTGTTGTTGTAATAGTAAATGGAATTTTCTCAATTTCTCTTTCTGAAAATTCATTATTGGTGTATAAAAATGCTACCAATTTCTGAATATTAATTTTGTATACTGGTACATTGCTGAATTCATTTATTAGATCTAGTAGTTTTTTGGTGGAATTTTTAGGGTTCTCTATCTACAATATCATGTCGTCTGGAAATAATGATAATTTTATTCTTACTTTCCTATTTGAGTGCCTTTTGTTTCTTCTTCTTATGTGATTTCTGTGGCTATTACTTCCAGTACTATGTTGAATAAGAGTGGTGAAAGCAGACATCCCTGTCTTGTTCCTGATATTAAGGGAAACTTTTTTAGTTTTTGCCCATTGGGAATGATGTTGGCTGCAGGTTTGTAGTATATGGACTTTATTATGTTTAGGTCTGTTCCCTCTATTCCCACTTCACTGAGAGTTTTTATCATACATCAGGGCTGTATTTACAAAATGATTTTTCTGCATGTATTGGTATGATCATGTGATTTTATCCTTTATTTTGTTTATCTGATGTATCAAATTCATTGCTTTGTGATTTCTTGTCAGTGGGGGATTTGTTTCTCTCTTTATTTATTTTTATATAATATAATTTATTGGAAAGAGAGGAAGTTGGTGGAGGAGTGAATGGAAGCCACACTAACCTCCTCCCAGGGCCAATCTGGAATTACAACTCAATTGTAGAGAAACCACCTGGAAGAAACAACTGAGTAATAGCCATAAAGAAGCCTTATAACCTCAGACAGACAGAAGAACCAGCTTCAGCCCAACCTGTCTGACAAGGAGTTTGGTAGAGACTTGAGAGGGCTGGCTGGACACCCACAGGCATGAGTGCTGGAAGGATAATGAAGTGGCTGGTTGGATCCCCCTGAGAAGGGTGGGGTCTAAACCCTAAGCTGGGATCCCCAGCCTAGAGAGCCAGAGCCCAAAAAGTATAAATATAACAAACAGCAGTGAAATTATAAAGACAGCTGGAGATGTAAGAGCCATTTAAAGGGCCAACACACAAATTTTCACTTGCAGCCACTTACCCTGGGCTTTGGCAAAGCCAGAGGCATTATAGACTGGTGATGCATGAGGAGAGATTGAGGATGGAAGCTTTGGGGAGAGAACAGAGAGCGTAGACACTGGGATCCTGGTGCTGAGTCATCCGCCATATGGCAGCAGCATGCTCAGGGAGACCATTCCCCTCTGAGAAGCAGTAGCCTGATGGGAAACAATAGTCCTGACCACAGGAGAGTTGCTGCCTTGGCCCTGTGGTGCTTAAGCCTGACTGCTGAGTCATAGAGACCAGATGAACAACTGAAGGAAATAGCCAGAGATAGTAGATCCCTGACAAGAGAGGGCAGAATGGACTAGAGAGACTTGAGAAACTGGGGGTGGAGGCTTTGTGGAGAGAACTGAGAGAGTAGATGCTGGGATCCAGGTGCTGAGCCAGTTCCCATACACCAGCAACCATCATGCTCAGGCAGACCACTTCCCTCCAAGCAGTAGCAGCCTGAGAGGAAACAATAGACCCCTCCCCAAGAGGGATTTGGCTCTGCCCTAAGTTGCATAAACCCGACTGTTGAGTGCAGAATGACTATATTAACAATTGAAGGAGATAGCCAGGGACAGTATATCCCTGGAAGTCCTGAACAGACTGCCTAAGGTCAGACAGGGTCAACATCTGACATCACCAGAGGTGGGTCCAGAAAGAAAAATACAGTGGTAAATACAAGAGGCTGCTGAGACGAAAGTCACTGTAGTCTTCTCCATGATTTGTGATATTTTCTTTCATGCATGGCTTTTTTACATTCATTTCTCATCCAGCAAGTTTGTACATATTAAGTCACTAGATTTTATATTATAGTTTATTTCAATTCACATATTTTGCCCCTTCCTTCACTTACCTCATTTGACCTTCCTCTTTCCTCACATTATTGTCATTTTGTTTTCTCTCTTGCTACAACTTGTTTCCATTCTGTACTCTTACTATTTTTCCTCCAACCAGACACACAAAACGAATGCTCTTATCAATGGTCACTTCACATCCTTTTTTTCCACTCTTAAAATACCTCCATTTTCTCTCCACCTTTATCAATCTTTGCTAGTTGGTTGTGAGTAGGGTAGTTGCTGTTGCATTATTTTTCAATTTTATCTCTGGAGATTCACTAATTTTGTATTTCAAATACCAAATTTTACCAGTTCCCTCTCCTACTCTTTTTTCATCTCAAATTTTTAATTTTGCCATCTTAGCCTGTTTTTCTCCATTTTTGTCTTTCTTCTATTTCTCTTTCATCCTGCCTTTTATTTTTCTTTATTCTCCTTCTTTCTTTTTCCTTACATGCCGAATTTTATTTTTTCCCTGTCTTAGCCTGGATTTTGTTCTTCACTCTTAGAATTCTCTCTCCCTCTATCATTTCAAGATCACTTCCTATTTCTCTAGATATCTCAAACTTTTCTTTGTTTGTTTTTTCACTCTTATCCCCATACCACCTATATTAATTTTAGCTCATTTGTTGTTGATAGAACTGTAGTGTATCTTTCTCTCCAATTTGGCTCCTATATATTTTTTATTAATTATTTACTATTTCCTTCATTTTTCTTTCTCTCTCTCACTTTATTTTATAGGATTTCAATTTCTCTTTCTATGGTTTTTTTTTAAGATTTTATTTATTTATTTTTGGAGAGGGAATGGGGGGAGAGAGAGAGAGAGAGAGAGAGAGAGAGAGAGAGAGAGAGAGAGACATCAATGTGTGGTTGCTGGTGGCCATGGCCTGCAACCCAGTCATGTGCCCTGACTGGGAATCGAAACTGCGATGCTATGGTTCGCAGCCCGTGCTCAATCCACTGAGCTACGCCAGCCAGGGCCTCAATTTCTCTTTAAACTTAATACTATATGCTTCCCTTCTCATACTCATTCCACATTTTTCATTCCTTTTTTTATTCATGATGTAAAATTTACTTTCACTCTTCGCATTGCTCCAACTCCCAACTCCTATTAGGCTCTTCACTCTACCCTCTCAAAATCATTTTTCTAGCAGTACGTCATCTCATATCTGCTCTCTTTCTTATAAGAGACTTAATCTCTTGCCACCCTTATTAATACTGGTTCATTTGCTATTGATAGCGGAGTTGTGGGGGGAGGGTAATTTTTGTGGTTGTGGGTTTGTTTCCTGGGCTTTGTGATTTTGTTTTGGCAGCAGCTGCACAACAGCATACAAGATGTGTGGACAAAGTAGCACTCAGTCAACCAGCTGGAGGGAAGGACCCACCAAAGATAGACCCACCAACAATCAAAACCCAATTACATCCAGAGAACCAACATATATGACATAAAAGGGATCCCAAGAACATCAGTTCAGGTGATCAAGGAGACTGCACCACTGAATCACACAGTCTCCTACCATAGAAGTTCACACCATGAAGTCAAGAAGTCAAAACAGATCAAATTAAGAAGCAGAAGCAAACAAGAAGAATCTCGCAAATAATGGGAAGACAAAGAAACAATCCCCATATGAAGGGAAAGGAGGAATCCTCAGAAAGAGTGCTAAATGAAATAGAGGCAAGTCAGTTATTACATATTGCATTCAAAACCACGGTTATAAGAAAGCTCAGTGAGCTCAGTGAGAATTACTAAAAACTACAGGGAAACAATGAGGAACTTACTGCACAATATACCAATATAAAGAATGACATAGTAGCCCTGGCTGGCATAGCTCAATGGATTGAGCATGGGCTGCAAACCAAAGGGTCACAGGTTTGATTCCCAGTCAGGGCACATGCCTGGGTTGTGGACCAGGTCCCCAGTGGGGGCCATGAGAAAGGCAACCACACATTGATGTTTCTCTCTCTTTCTCCCTCCCTTCCCATCTCTAAAAATAAATAAATAAAATCTTTTTAAAAAATGACATAGCACCCTGGCTGGTGTGGCTCAGTGGATTGAGCCCCAGCTTGTGAACTGAGGGTCAATGGTTTGATTCCTGATCAGGGCATGTGCCTGGATTGGGAGCTGGGTCCCTGGTAGGGGGCACATGGGAGGGGACCACACCTTGATGTTTCTCTCTCTCTTTCTCCATCCCTTCCCCTCTCTCTAAAAATAAATAAAACCTTTTTAGAAAAGGGACATAGCAACAATCAACATGTGCCAAGGGGAAGTGAAGAATACAATTTCTGAGTTGAAGAACACAGTACAAGGAATCAAAAGCAGGCTAGATGAAGCAGAAGATCAAATCAGTGAGCTGGATGACAAGGTAGAAAAAAAAATCCCAGAAAGAGCAAGAAAATGAAAAAAGACTCAAACAGAACAAAGAAGAGTTAAGGGAAATGCAGGGCAACATGAAACATAATAATATCCATATAATAGGGACACAAGAAGGAGAAGAAGAGGAGCAAGGAAAGAAAACGTGTTTGAAAAAGTAATGATGGAAAACTTCCCTAAATTGATGAGAGAAAAAGCCACACAAGTCCAGGAAGCACAGAGGGTCCCAATCAAGTGAAATCCAAAGAGGCCCACTCCATGACACACCATAATTAAAATAACAAAATTCAAAGACAAAGAGAGGATCTTAAAGGTGGCAAGGGACAAACAGAAAGTAACATATAAGGGAGCCCAAATAAAGCTTGAAGCTAACTCCTCAACAGAAGCTTTAGAAACCAGAAGGGAATGGCAAAAAATATTCCAAATAATGAAAAGCAAAGGCTTGCAACCAAGACTACTCTACCCAGCAAGGTTCTCAATTAAAATGGAAGCCTAAATAAGGAGCTTTTGGGATAAAAGAAAGCTAAAGGAATACACCTCCACAAAACCAGCATTGCAAGACATGCTAAAAAGACTGCTTTAAGAAGAGGAAGAAAAACAGTGTGAGAGAAACACAGGTAAGAGGGGAAGAAAATGGGAATGAATAAGTACCTATCAATAATAACCTTAAATGTAAATGAAGTAAATGCTCCAATCAAAAGACAGGTATCTGAAAGGATAAGAAAACATGACCTGCACTTATGTTGTATATAAGAGACCCACCTCAGAGCAAAAGACCTACATCAACTGAAGCTGAAGGGTTGGAAAAAAATATTTCAAGCAAATGAACAGGAAAAAAAAAGCCAAGGTAGCAATACTTTTATGCAACAAAATAGACTTCAAAACAAAGGTTATAAAAAGAAACAGAGAATGACACTTCATAATACTCAAGGGAAAAATGCGTCAAGAAGGCAGAAATATTGTAAACATATATGTACCCAATATAGGAGCACCCAAATATATAAGGAAATTCTTAGAGGACTTCAAGAAAGATATATACAGCAACACAATCATGGTGGGGATTTTAACACCCCACTGTCAACAATGGGTAGATCTTCAAACAAAATACCAACAAGTATACTGCAGAACTGAATGATGCATTAGATCAAATGGACTTACTTATGGACTTAACTTATATATTTAGAACCTTTCATCACAAAGAAGCAAAATACACATTCTTTTCAAATGCACATGGAACATTTTCAAAGATAGACTACATGATAGGACACAAAGCATGCCTCAACAAATTCAAGGAAATTGAACTCATATTAAGCATTTTTTCAGACCACAAGGGCTTGAAACTAGAAACCAATCTCAAGGAAAAAATTCAAAAATATTCAAACTCATGGAGACTGAATAGCACGCTATTAACAATGAATAGGTTAATAATGGTATCAAGGAAGAAATCAAAAAGTTTCTAGACACAAATGAAAATGGACCAACAGTCCAAAACTTATGGGACACAGCGAAAGAAGTCTTGAGAAGGAAGTTCATAGCAATACAGGCCTACCTAAAAAAGTTAGAAACATTTCAAATAAACCGCCTAACCCTCCATCCACAAGAACTGGAGGAAGAAAAAACAAAGAAAGCCCAGAGAAAGTAGAAGAAAAGAAACACCAAGATCTGAGCAGAATTACATGACACAGAGACTAAAACAACAATTCAAAGGATCAGTAAAACCAGGAGCTGGTTCTTTGAAAAGATAAACAAAAATCTATAAGCCTTTTAAAAAGATTCATCAAGAAAAAAGAGAGGACCCAAATTAATAAAATCAGATATGAAAGAGAAGAAATTACAACGGATATCACAGAAATACAAAGGATTATAAGAAATTACTACTATCAACTATATGCCAAGAAATTTGAAAGCCTGGGTAGTGAAAGGACAAATTTTTAGAAAAATATAATCTTCAAAAAATGAATAAAGAACAAGGAGAGAGCCTAAACAGACCTATAATAGCTGGTGGAATTGAAGTAGTAATAAAAAAACTCCCATAAAAAAAAAACTCACACAAAAGCTCTGGACCGGATGTTTTCGCAGGAGCATTTTACAAAACACTTAAGGAAAAGCTAACCCCTATCCTCCTCAGACTATTTCAAAATATTCAAGAAGAGGGAAGACTATCAAACTCTTTCTATAAGGCCAGCATCATCCTAATCCCAAAACCAGACAAAGACAAAACAAAGAAAGGAAACTACCGGCCAATATCGCTGATGAACATAGTCAATAAAATCCTGAACAAATATTGGCAAACCAGGTCCAGCAATACATCAGAAAAGGTCATACACCATGATCAAGTGGAATTCATTCCAGGGATGGAGGATGGTATAATATTTGCAAATCAATAAATGTAATACATCACATAAACAAAAGATAATACAAAAATCACATGATCATAGTAATACATGCAGAAAAAACATCTGATAAGGTATAGCACCATTTATGATAAAAACACCCAGTAAAGAGGGAGTAGAGGGAGCATTGCTCAACATAATAAAGGCCATATACGAAAAACCTACAGGCAACATCATACTTAACAGGCAAAATTAAAAGCTTTCCCACTAAGATCAGGAACAAGACAAGGATGTCCTCTTTCACCACTTCTATTCAACATAGTATTGGAAGTCATACCCACAGCAATCAGACAAGACATAAAAGGCATACAAATTGGAAAGGAGGAAGTAAAACCATCATTGTTTGCAGATGACATGATAGTGTACATAGAAAACCCTACAGACTCCATTAAAAAACTACTAGATTGAATAAGTGAATTTGGCAAAGCAGAGGGATACAATGTCAATATTTAGAAATTGAAGTCACTTTTGTACACCAACAATAAAATATTAGAAACAAAAATCTGGAAAAAATCCCATTAGCTATAGCGACAAGAAAAATAAATTACCTAGGAATAAACCTAACCAAGGAGGTGAAATACCTGTACTCAGAAAACTACAAAACACTGAAGAAAGAAATTAAGGAAGACACAAATAAATGGAAGTTTATACCATGTTCATGTATTGGAAGAATTCAAATCATGAAAATGTCCATACTACTCAAAGAAATTTATAGATTCAACACAATCCCTATTAAAGTACCAATGACATATTTCATGAATATAGAACAAACATTTCAAAACTTTATATGGAACCATGAACAACCCCAAATAGCTTTAGTAATCTTGAGAAAGAGAATGAAGTAGGAGGGGTCACCATACCTGATGTCAAACTATACTGTGAGGCTGCAGTATTCAAAAGTCTGGTGCTGGCATAAGAGAAACCACAGAGATCAACGGAATAGAATAGAGAGCCCAGAAGTGAACTCAAGTCTGTATGGTCAATTAATATTCAACAAAGGGGACAGAAGCATAAAATTGAGTAAAAATATCCTCTTCAATAAGTGCTGTTGGGAGATCTGGACAGCTACATGGAAAACAATGAAACTGGACCCCCAACTTACACCATACAAAAAATAAACTCGAGGTGGATAAAAGACTGAAATATAAGTTGTGATACCATAAAAGTCCTAGAGGAAAATGTAGGCAGGAAAATCTCAGATATTCCCTGTAGCAGTATTTTCACTGATATGTCCTCTAGAGCAAGGGACATAAAGGAAATAATGAACAAATGGAACCACATCAAAATAAAAAGCTTCTGCACAGCTAAAGAAAACATCAGCAAATTGAAAAGAGAACCAAATATACAGGAAAATATAATTTGCTAACAATATCTCAGGCAAGGGTTTGATCTCCAAAATATATAAAGAGCTCACAAGACGCCACTTGAGGAAGACAAACAATCCAGTTAAAAAAAAGGGCAAAGGACCTGAACAGACACTTTTCCAAGGAGGACATACAGAGTGCCCAGAGACATTTGAAAGGATGCTCAGCATCACTAGCCATCAGAGAGATGCATATCAAAACCACAATGAGACAACACTTCACACCAGTCAGAATGGCCATCATAAATATATCAATAAACAATAAGTGCTGGTTAGGTTGTGGAGAAAAGAGAACCCTAGTACATCATTGGTGGGAATGCAGACTGATGCAGCCACTGAGGAAAACAGCATGGAATTTTCTCAATAAACAAAAAATGGAACTGCCTTTTGATGCAGCAATTCCACTGCTGGGATTATACCCTAAGAATCCCAAAACATCATTTCAAAAGAACCTATGCCCCCCAATGCTGATAGCAGCACAATTTACAATAGCCAAGTGCAGGAAACAACCGAAGTGCTCATCAGTAAATAAGTGGATCAAAACACTATGGTACAATATTTTCACTGATATGTCCCCTAGAGCAAGGGGCATAAGGGAAAGAATAAACAAATGGGATCTCACCAAAATGAAAAGCTTATGCATAGCTAAAGAAAATTGTATTAAAATGAAAAGAGAACCAACTGTATGGGGAAACATATTTGCCAATGATACCTCAGACAAGGGTTTGATCTCCAAAATATATAAAGAACTCACATGACTCCACTCTAAGAAGACAAGCAACCCAATTAAAAAATGGGTAAAGGACTTGAACAGACACATCTGTTCAAGGAGGACATACAGAGGGTCCAGTGACATATGAAAAGATGCTCAGTATCAATAGCTATAAAAGAGATGCAAATTAAAACCACAATGAAATATGACTTCACACCATTGAGAATGGCCTTCATAAACAAAGCAACAAACAACAAATGTTAGAGAGGTTGTGGAGCAAAGGGAACCCTAGTGCACTGTTGGTGTGATTGCAGACTGGTGCAACTACTATGGAAAACAGTATGGAATTTCCTCAGAAAACTAAAAATGGATCTGCCTTTTAACCTAGCAATTCCACTGATAGGATTATATCCTAAGAACCCTGAACCACCAACCCAAAAGAACCTATGCACCCCAATGTTCATAGCAGAACAATTTATAATAGCCAAGTGCTGGAAGCAACCTAAGTGTCCATCGGTAAATGAATGGATAAAAAAACTATGGTACATTTATACAATGGAATTCTATGCAACAGAAAGAAAGAAGGAGCTCCTACCCTTTGGGACAGCATGGATGGAACTGGAGAGCATTATGGCAAGTGAAATAAGGCAGGCAGTGAAAGACAAATACCATATGATCTCACCTTTGACAGAAACCTAATCAACAAAACAAACGAGCAAGCAAAATATAACCTAAGACACTGAAATTGAGAACAGGCTTACAGTGACCAGAGGGGAGAGGGGAGGGGATTATAGGGGAAAAGGGTGAGGGGTTTGCTGGAACAATTATAAAGGACATATGGACCATAACAAGGGGGTTTGAAATAGGGGAGGGTGGTGGGGAGGGGTCAGGGGAAAAGGCAGAAAACTGTACTTGAACAATAAAAAATGTTTTAAAACACACTATGGTACATTTACAGGATGGAATACTATGCAGCAGAAAGAAAGAAAGAGCTCCTACCCTTCATGGCAGCATGGATGGGACTGGAGAGCATTATGCTACATGAAATAAGCCATGTGGTGAAAGACAAATACCATATGATCTCACCTACGTTGGAACCTAATCAACAGAACAAACAAGGAAACAAAATAGAACCAGAGGCATTGAAATAAAGAACAAATGGACAGTAACCAGAGGGTGGAATGAGGGGGAAAGAAGGCAAAGGTTCATCAAGGAACATGTATAAAGAACCCACGAACAAAACCAAAGTGGGTAGGACTGAGGGTGGGTGATGTAGGGGAAAGTAGTTGTGGGAAAATTGGAGACAACTGTATTTGAACAACAATAAAAAATGATAAAAATTATGTTATTGATTATGCTATTACAGTTGTCCCATTGTTTCTCCCTTTTTATTCCTTCTGTGCTACACCCCTCTGCCACTAGTATCCCTCCCCCTGGCTTAGTTCATGTCCAAGGTTCATATAAGTTCTTTGGCTTCTCCATTTCCTATACTATTCTTAACTTCCCCCTGTCTATTTTGTACCTACTATTTATGCTTCTTATTCCCTGTACCTTGCCCCCATTCTCTCCCCCCACCACTAATAACCCTCCATGTGATCTCCATTTCTGTGGTTCTGGTCCTGTTATAGTTGTTTGCTTTGTTTTTTATAGGTTTAGTTGTTGGTAGTTTGAGTTTGTTGTCATTTTACTGTTCATAATTTTACTCTTCTTTTTCTTAGATAAGTTCCTTTAACATTTCATATAATAAGGGCTTGGTGATGATGAACTCCTTTAACTTGACTTTATCTTGGAAATACTTTATTTGCCCTTCCATTCTAAATGATAACTTTTGCTGGATGGTGTCATCTTGGATGTAGGTCTTTGCGTTTCATGACTTTGAATACTTCTTTCCAGACCTTGGTTAGGTTTATTCCTAAGTACTTTATTTTTCTTGTTGGTATATCAAATGGGATTCTTTTGCTGATTTCTGTTTCCAATATTTCATTGTTGATGTACAAAAATGCCTTCGATTTATGAATGTTGACTTTGTATCCCACTGTTTTGGCAAATTACTTATTATGTCAAGCAGTTTTTTTTGTGGAGCCTATAGAGTTTGCTACATACACTATCATGTCATCTGCAAACAGTGACAGCTTTACTTCCTCCTTTCCAATTTGGATGCCTTTTATTTCATTTCCTTGTCTGATCACTGTGGCTGGAGCTTCCGGTACTATATTGTATAGAAGTGGTGAAAGTGGATACCCAGTCTTATGCCCGGTCTTTGGGGAAAGGATTTAGTTTTTGCCCATTGAGTATAATGTTGGCTGTAGGTTTGTCATGTATGGCATTTATTATGTTGAGGTATGCTCCATCTATTTCTACTTTACTGAGTTTTTTTTTTTCAATTGTAAGCCGGTACTGTCCTTTATCAAAATTTTTTCAGCATCTATTGATATGATCATGTGGTTTTTGTCTTTCCTATTTTTATGTGATGTATTACATTTATTGATTTGCATATATTGCACCATCCTTGCATCCCTGGGATGAATCCCATTTGATCATGGTGTATGATCTTTTTTAATGTATTGCTGGATCCAGTGTGCCAATATTTTGTTGAGCATTTTAGCATGTATGTTTATCAGAGATATTGGCCTGTAGTTTTCTTTCTTTGTTGTGTCTTTATATGGTTTTGTAATTAGGATAATACTGGCCTCATAAAGTTTGAGTCTTCCCCCTTCTTGGAGTTTTTGTAATAGTTTAAGAAGCATAGGAGTCAGCTCTTCCTTAAATGTTTGGTAAAATTTTCCTGTGAATTTGTCCAGCCCAGAGCTTTTGTGAGATGGAGTTTTTTCATTACTGCTTTAATTTCACAACCGGATATCGATCTATTCAGGCTTTCTGGTTTTTCTTGATTCAGCAGTGGAGGATTATACATTTCCAGAAATTTGTACATTTCACCCTTGTTTTTAAGTTTCTTGGCATATAGTTGTTCATAGTAATTTCTTACGATCCTTTCTGTTATATCATTTGTATTTCTGTTATATCATTTGTAGTTTCTTATGATCCTTTGTATTTCTATTGTTACTTCTTTCATTTCTGATTTTATTTATTTGGGTCCTCTCTCCTTTTTTTCTTGGTGATTCTGGTAAAGCTTGTCAATTTTGTTTATCTTTTCAAAGAACCAGTTCTTAAATTTATTGATCCTTTGAATTGTTCTTTTAGTCTCTGTCATTTAATTTTGCTCTAATCTTGATTATTTCCATCCTTCTACTCGCTCTGCATTTTGTTTGTTGCTGTTCCTCTAGTTTTTGTAGATGTAGCTTTAGGCCATTTATTTGAAATTTTTCAATCATTTTTAGGTAGACCTGTATTGTATTTTCTTTTTTTTTGGTCTTGACGCTCTACCTATTGATGGCAATGGAATATTAAAGTTCCCTACCCTGATTGCATTACTATTAATTTCTCCCTTTATGTCCATCAATATTTGCTTTGCATATTTAGATGTTCCTCTGTTGGGTTCATTAATGCTTACAGTGGTTATTTCCTATTGTTTAATTGATCCCTGTTTCAACGTGTAATGACCTAGTTTGTCTCTTGTTTTAAATAGCCTTTGTTTTAAAGTTTATTTTGTCTGACATGAGTATTGTTACCTCAGGGTTTTTTTTCATTTGCATAAAATACTTTTTTCTATCCTTTTAGTTTCAGTCTGTGTGTGTTTTTCTGATGTGAATGTCTTATGGACAGCATATATATGGGTCTTGTTTTTCTTATCCATTCAGCTACACTGTGTTTTTGATTGGAGCACTTAATCCATTTACATTTTTTTGTACTTCAAGCTTTTTATTATGGGATATGCACAGCACTATTATTGTTATTAAGACACTTCTACATCATGAAACTATTCTGGAAGCAATACAGTTCTGTGCTGTAATCAAGACATTTATACAAACTGACACTCTGGGATTTGTTTGGCCCCTTAAGCTAGATGTCAGTGAAGAGTGACATACACATCATTAGTAAGCATGGGGTCTTCATTTATTCCAGTTGTGCTTCCTTTGGCAGACAGCTGTTATGTTTTACTTTAGTACCATATTATGGATGCCAGAGAACTTGCATTTGCCAAGGAATAGTCTCCTGAGATGCAATGTCATGAAGTAGAATGGTGTAGTCTAACTCAATGAAGTCATCATTTCTTTGCACTTGCTTGACAGTTTGAATTTTTACCATTTTATACCATGTGTTTTCAGTAGAATTCTGCCATATTATATAACCACAGGCAACCCAGGCTAAATGCCAAACTGGCTTCATTTCTGGAGATTTGTTTCCAAAATTGTCTGGAATGTTTTGTGCTTCCAGTGGTTCCTTCGTGGATTTGAGTTCTTGATAAAATGTGTTATCTTCTTCATCTGGGTTCTTTCCCATTTCCCCTTCAGATGTGAAGCTGACTTTGGGTGCAGTATCTTGTCCCACTGGCGGGTAAAGTACTTCAGCTGTGCAGTTCACTGTCACTTGTTTTTGGATAATTTCTTCCACAGAAAACTTACAGCAATACTTATGTCCTAGTCCTAGAATATCCTCCATGTTGGTTTGTTGGACTGTCTGCACCAGAAACATCTTATTAGGGGTCCCCTCCTGGTAGTTCAGGCAGTTCTTCTCCACTGAGGCTACCCTGGAGACAGGGTAGTGGGTCGGTGGGATTTCTATTCTTGGTGAGTGGCAACTCAGGTCTGCTCCAGCCTAACCAGATGTCACAAGTGAGCCTCCAGCCCCTCCACCATCTGATGCAGGGTTGCTGTGCTGGGTAATCCATTTACTTTTAAAGTGTTTATTGACAGGTACATGTGTATTATTATTTTACTCTTTATAGTTTTTCTTTTTTAAAAATACATTTTATAGATTATGCTATTACAGTTGTCCCATGTTTTTCTCACCTTTTTTTCCTTCTGCCCTACACCCCGCTGCTCACCAGCATTTCCCCCCCTTAGTTCATGTCCATGGGTCATACATCTAAGTTCTTTGGCTTCTCCATTTCCCATACTATTCTTAACCTCCCCCTGTCTATTTTGTACCTACCATTTATGCTTATTTCTTGTACCTTTTCCCCCATTCTCCCCCTCCCCCTCCACACTGATAAACCTCCATGTGATCTCCATTTCTATGATTATGTTCCTGTCTAGTTGTTTGCTTAGTTTGTTTTTGTTTTAGGTTCAGTTGTTGACAGTTGTGAATTTGTTGTCATTTTACTCTTCATAATTTTGATCATTTTCTTTTTCTTAGATAAGTCCCTTTAAAAATTCAAATAATAAGGGCTTGGTGATGATGAGCTCTTTTAACTTGACCTTATCTGGGAAGCACTTTATCTTCCCTTCCATTCTAAATGATAGCTTTGCTGTATACAGTGATCTTGGATGTAGGCCCTTCTCTTTCACAACTTCGAATATTTCTTTCCTGCTCATTCTTGCCTGCAAGGTTTCTTTTGAGAAATCAGCTGACAGTCTTACTCCTAGTCTTACTTCACTTCAGCTGATAGTGAATTCCTTTGTAGGTAACTGTCTCCTTTTCTCTTGCTGCTTTTAAGATTCTCTCCTTCTCTTTAATCTTAGCAAATGTAATTATGATGTGCCTTGGTGTGTGCTTCCTTGGGCCCAACTTCTTTGGAACTCTCTGAGGTTCCTGGACTTCCTGGAAGTTTATTTCCTTTGCCAGATTGGGGAAGTTCTTCTTCATTATGTTTTCAAATAAGTTTTCCATTTTTTCGCTCTTTCTCTTCTCCTTCTGGCACCCTTTTTATTCGGATGTTGGAACATTTAAAGTTGTCCTGGAGGCTCCTAAGCCTCTCCTTTTTTTTTTTTTTTTTTAGTTTATGCTTCTTTATTCTGTTCTGTTTGAGGGTTTATTTCTTCCTTCTGCTTCAAATCATTGATTTGAGTAATGGTTTACTTCCCTTCACTGTTGGTTCCCTGTATATTTTTCTTCATTTCACTTTTCATAGCCTTCACTTCTGCCTCTATTTTGTGACCATACTCTACCATTTCAGTGAGTGTGATGATTACCAGTGTTTTGAACTCTGCATTTGATAGGTTGACTATCTCTTCATTGCTTAATTCTATTTTTGGAGCTTTGATCTGTTGTTTCATTTGGGCCATATTTTTTTTGTCTCAGTGTGCCTGTTATGTAGTAAGGGTCAGAGCCTTAGATATTCACCATGGCGGGGCAACCCATGTCGCTGTGTTGTGGCACTATATGTGGGGACGGAGTCTAAGAGAGAACAATGCAGCTTGCTCTGCTCTCCTCTGGCTTTCTGTCACTTTCTCCTCTATCCACAAGCAAATTGGCCCATTTCGGTGCTGATTCCTGGGTGGGTGGTCCTTTGTATGTTTTAGGACCCTGTGATACTTTGCAATGAACTCTCCTGTGAAGCTGGGAGTTTATTCTTCCACCACAACCCCCCAAGGTTCTTACACACAGAGGTTTAGAGGCTTTGTTTCCCCATGCTGGAACCCTGGATTTCCCAGTCTGTTTCACTCCCGAGTTGTTCCTTCCCATTTATCCACACACAAATGTGGGTCCGCTCAGTCTGCCATCTTCCACCTCGCAGGCCTAGTCCACCAGCCATTGCCTTGCTGCAAGTCGTCTCCGCCCCAGCTTCCCATCTCCTCCCCTCCTACTAGTCTGAATGAATGTTTCTTCTTTAACTCCTTGGTTGTTGGACTGCCATACAGTTCAATTTTCTGGCAGTTATGGTTATTTTTTGTTTTTAAAATTGTTGTCCTTCTTTTGATTGTGTGAGGAGGCAAAGTGTGTCTACCTACACCTCCATCTTGGCCAGAAGTCTATAATGTTTTTCTCTTCTTCTTACAGAAGTCCCTTTAACAATTTTTGTACTGGTTCTGATGCTTGCTGGGAGGGAGTATGGTGCAGGTCAGTGTCAGATGCAGCCTGTAACCATACTTGGGCTACCTGTCTGGAGTTACCAAGCAATCCACAGTTTATGGCTGCCTCTGTTGTGTCTGAGTGCATGTGGGACATGTCCAGTTGTGTATAAAGATTGCTTCCACTAGCTCCAAGCTTGGAGTCAGGTCAACAAAAGGCTGAAGGCACCCAGAGATCTGCCTCCACCTATCAGCTGCTTTGCTATCCCCTGAGGCTGCCTGTTTTTCCTTGAAAGGCTTTCAGAACAATTCTTTACAGTGGGCCCAGACTGGCTGCAGCCTGCAACCTCCTCCAGAAGGCATGAGCTCAACAGCACAGGGCCACTGGGATTCACAAGGGCAGGGATAGTGAATCTCCTGTGGGGAAAAGGTGTTAAGTGTGTAGGGGAGTGAAATGGCCCCTGCACTAGTGCCAAACAACTCAGTTTTTCCTAGAGCAGTCTCCCATAATCCATGAGACTGCCCTGATCTCCTGAAGTGCTCTCTAAGAAAGATCATGCCATGGGCCTAAACAGGGTACAGCCAGCAGACTTTTCTGCAGGGCAGGAGCTCAGCAGATTGGAGCCACCTAGAGTCAAAAAGAGGAGGCTATTAGAGCTCCTGTTTGTGTGGCACTGCTGAGTTGCACAGGATAGGGGTGAATGGCCCCCACTTCAGAGCCACACAACTCAGTCTCTTCTCAAGTCTCTGACAATTCCTGAGACCTTCAGGATCTCTTCAAATGCTCTTCAAGAAAGAGTACACTGTGGGCCCCATATGGGTGCAGCCAGCTGAATTTTTTTTGCAGGGTGTGAGCTTGGCACGGTGAGGTGACCAAGAGCGAAAAGGTCAGGGTTAGTGCACTGCCTCAGGGTAGTGCTGTATGGATAAGCATACTTGACCCAGGGGAGATGGTGTATGTTGTCAATGTGTGGTAGAAATTAAGCATAGGGACCTTGGTGGCTGACCCTCCAATTCTCACCTTAAGGCCACAAAGCCCAGTTTTTCTCTGTATAGTCTCAATTATCTCTGAGTCATCTTCCATTTGCTAGAGCCCCAGGTGAGTGATTGATAAGAAGAGTTTTTGCACTGACCCTTTAAAAGGATGCCTGAGTTTCTAGCAGACTCTTGTCTGCCCCTGGTAAACAGAATCCCTGCTTATTTTCACAATCAGATATTATGTGGGCTTCTCTTCCTGGCTCTGGTGCTCTGGTGCTCTGCTCTGGAGATCCCAGTTTGGGGTTGAGACCCCCTGCTTTTCAGGAGGACCTTTGCAGTTGAGATATCGCTTTGTATTTTCAACCAACGCTTGTGGGGGTGGAGCCAGACATTTTTGCATCTCTGCCCTTCCTACTAGTCTTTATGTGGCTTCTTCTGTGGATCCTTGATTATAAAAGTTCTGTTCAGCTAGTCTTCAGTTGGTTGTTCTGGTTGATTGATTTATAATTTTTTTTGTAATTGCTGTTTGGCACTAGGAGGAGATTAATGTAGCTTCCACCTACTCTGAAACCATATTGGATCTTTTTTAAAAATATACATTCTTCCTAAGTGCACATTCTGGAATTTGTCATTTTAAAATCATTTTAGAAATGCACATTAAAATTACAAGATACAGTATATACCTATTAAAATGTCTTAGGAAAACAAAACCAAAGTAAAACACAGTTCACAATACGAAGTGCTGGTGAGGATACAAAACAAGAGAAATTCTCATATCACTCATGTGAATACAAAATATTATTGCCACTATGGAGAGCAGTTTGGGAGTTTCTAATATATTTTGAAATAAACTTGCCCTGTAAGCCAGAAATGTTATTCCTAAGATATTTTTTCCAATAAAAAACAAAACTTAAATTCACACAAAAATTTGTAAAAGAATGTTTTTATTGACTTTGTTCATAATCACAAATTAAAAGGAAACAACTCAAATATACTTCAACTTCTGATGAATGATTAAACAATAGTACATTCATCTACTGGAATGGCAGGTATTTATCCTAGAAAAATGAAAACTCATTCACATGAAAAACCTGTACACAAATGCAGCAGGTTTATTTATAATTGCCAAAACCTAGATATAACTCCAATGTCTTTGAATTGGTGAATAAATAAATAAACTGTAACACAGCCATACAATAGAATACTATTCAGTATAAAAAAACCAAACTACTGATACATGCAGCAACATTGATGAATCTCCAATGTGTCATGCTAAAAGAAAGAATACATATTTAGAAAGTATAAATACTATGTTATTCCAAACATATGACTTTGAGGAAAAGCCAGTGTTATTGAAAAACAGATCTGTCATTTGTTAAGACTTGGGATGGGTGGAGGAGTTGACCACAAAAGGGCAATACAAGAGTTAGGTTTTTTTTTGGGGGGAGGGTGGAAAGAATCTTTTTTTTTATATACAATTTTTTTTATTTTAATCATTGTTCAAGTACAGTTTTCTCCCCTTTACTCCCAATCCAGCCCGCCCACCTCTCCCTCCCAACTTCCCTCCCATTACCACCCTCCCCCTAGTTTTTATCCATGTGTCTTTTAACTTTGTCCCTGTAAACCCTTCCCCCCTTTCCCCTGAAACTCCCTCTTCTCTCTCTTCTGGTCACTATTTCAGTGTCTTTGACTATATTTTGCTTGTTTCTTTGTTTTGTTGTTTAGGTTCCTGTTAAGGTGAGATTATATGGTATTTATCTTTCACTGAATGGCTTATTTCACTTAGCATAATGTTTTCCAGTTCCATCCGTGCTGTTTCACAGGGTAGGAGCTCCTTCTTTTTTTCTGCTGCATAGAATTCCATTGTGTAAATGTACCATGTTTTTTTGATCCATTCATTTACTGATGGGCATCTAGGTTGCTTCCAACACTTAGCTATTGTAAATTGTGTTGCTATGAACATTGGGGAAGAGTTAGTTTTTTTTTTTAATGTGATGGAATTGTTCTGTATCTTTCTTTTGTTTTGAGTTACATTACCATGTGTATTTATCAAAGTTATAGAAATTATAGACTAAAATAGTAACTTTTACTTAGTTCAAATAAAGTAAGTGAATAAAAAGTACTTATGAACAACTTTATGCTTGTAGAACTGGCAACTTCAATGAAATGATACAATTTCTTAAAAAAATGCAACTTACCGAAAACAGACAGAAGATTAAAGTAAAAGTGTGAATAATCTTTATATGTTAAATAGATTGAATGTTTAACTGAATCCTTTTTTTTTCCAAGAAAACAGATGTAGGTGTATGCACTGGTAATACCTTTAAAACATTTAAGTAAAATTTATTTACCTATGTTATGTAAACTCTTTCTGATAATACAATGAGGGTGAAACATTTTCCAAATTGTTTTATGAGGCCAGATTTACTGATGCCAAAACATGAGAAGGACACTACAAGTAAAAAATATATAGGTTATTAACTTTCTGAACATGCAAAATTATAAATAAACTATTTGCAAGTTGAACAATCCCATGGCATATGGAAAGGATAATATATCATGACCAAGAGAATTTCTTTTTTTATAATGTTTTTAAAATACGTTTTATTGATTATGCTATTACAGTTGTCCCATTTCCCCCCTTCACTCCCCTCCACCCTGTACACCCTCTCCCACCTACATTCCCCCCCTTTAGTTCATGTGTCATAAGTTCTTTAGCTTCTACATTTTCATACTATTCTTGCCCTCCCCCTGTCTATTTTCTACCTACCATCTATGCTACTTATTCTCTGTACCTTTTCCCCCTCTCTCCCCACCCCACTCCCCTGTTGATAACCCTCCATATGATCTCCATTGCTGTGGTTCTGTCCCTGTTCTAGTTGTTTGCTTAGTTTCTTTTGGTTTTGTTTTAGGTGTGATTGTTAATAATTGTGAGTTTGCTATCATTTTACTATACATTTTTTTTATCTTCTTAGATAAGTCCCTTTAACATTTCATAAAATAAGGGCTTGGTGATGATGAACTTCTTTAACTTGACCTTATCTGAGAAGCACTTTATCTGCCCTTCCATTCTAAATGAAAGTTTTGCTGGATAGAGCAATCTGGGATGTAGGTCCTTACCTTTCATGACTTGGAATACTTCTTTCTAGCCCCTTCTTGCCTGTAAAGTCTCTTTTGAGAAATCAGCTGACAGACTGATGGGAACTCCTTTGTAGGTTACTGTCTCCTTATCTCTTGCTGCTTCTAGGATTCTCTCCTTCATTTTTACCTTGGTTAATGTAATTATGATGTGCCTTGGTGTGTTCCTTCTTGGGTTCAACTTCTTTGGGACTCTCTGAGCTTTCTGGACTTCCTGGAAGTCTATTTCCTTTGCCAGAATGGGGAAGTTCTCCTTCATTATGTTTTCAAATAAGTTTTCAATATCTTGCTCTTCCTCTTCCCCTTCTGGTACCCCTATAATTCAGATGTTGGAATGTTTAAAGATGTCCTGGAGGTTCCTACGCTTCTCCTCATTTTTTTTTGAATTCTTATTTCTCCATTCTTTCCTGTTTGGTTGGTTGTTTCTTCCCTCTGGTCCACTCTATTGTTTTGAGTCCCAGTTTCCTTCCCATCACTATTGATTCCCTGTGCATTTTCCTTCATTTCTCTTATCGTAGCCTGCATTTGTTCATCTAATTTGTGACCAAAATAAACCAATTCTGTGAGCTTCCTGATCAACAGTGCTTTGAACTGTGCATCTGATAGGTTGGCTATTTCTGGGTCGTTTAAAAGGATAACTTATGGGGCTTTGATTTGTTCTTCTGTTTGAGCCATCTCTCTCTCTCTCTCTCTCTCTCTCTTTTTGGTCTGGTCCCACCTGTTACAGTAGGGGGCAGAGCCTTAGGTTTTTACCAGGGCGGGGCACCCCAGTCGCTGGGTTGTGACTTGTATGTGGGGGCGGGGTCGAGAGGGAACAATGGCAGTTGCTCTGTTCTCCGTGGGACCTCAGTCCCTTCTGCTGCTTCCCCCAAGCAAACTGGGCCCCTCTGGCATCAATTCCCGTGTGGTTGGGCTTGTGCACACCGCGGGAACCTCCAAGGAACTCTCCTGTGAGGCTGGGTGTCTCTCCTTGCACCTCAACTTCCACAGGCGTCTGTGATCAGTGTCCCAAGACTCTATTTCCCAGTGCTGGGATCCTGAGTTGCGGGCACTGCCTTGCTTTACAATCGCCGCTTCATTGGGTCTGCCAGGTGCCACCCCTCTGCCGGGGCCTGCCAGCTGCCGCAAGCCCACTCAGGGTCCACTCGCTGCGGTCTTGCCCACCCCAGATGCCTGAGGTGCCCTCAGATGCCTTACATGCCCAGTCCCAACTCTGATCTCCGCACTGCGACCCGCACCCAGCTTCCCGACTCCGCCTCTCCTACTGGTCTGGATGAACAGGTCTATTTCAACTTCTTGGTTGTCCGACTTCCATTTAAATCAATTTTCTGTCAGTTCTGGATGTTATTCTGCTTCTAAATTGTTGTTGTTCCTATCTTGGTTGTGCGTGGAGGTACGGTGCATCCACCTATGCCTCCATCTTGGTCGGTAGTCCGACCAAGAGAATTTCATTTCAAGAATGCAAGTTAAAGAAACAATCAACAGAGTGAAGAGACAACATACAAAATGTGACAAAATATTTGGAAACCTTATGGGATTAATATCTGAAATATACAAAGAACTCCCACAACTCAATAGTAAAAACCCCCTACTAACCCAATTAAAATGGTCTAAAGGATTGAATAGACTTTTTTCCAAAGTAGACATCAAATGACTAATAGATATATGAAGAAATGCTCAATGTCACTAACCATCAGGGAAACACAAATCAAAATCACAATGAGATATTATCTCACACTTGTCAGGCTGTCTATTATACACACACAAAAAGACAAATGTTCCTGGCTGGTGTGGCTCAGTGGATTGGGTGCTGGCCTGAGAATCAAAGAGTTGCTAGTTCGATTCCCAGTCTTGGGTGCATGCTTGGGTTGCAGGCTGGATCCCTGGTGGGGTGCACGTGAGAGGCAACAATGCATTGACGTTTCTCTTCCTCTCTTTTTTGCTCCCTTCCCCTCTCTAAAAGTAAATCAATAAAATCTTTAAAAAAGACAAGTGCTGGTTAAGATGTGAAGAAATTGAAATACTTGCACAGTTGTTGGGAATGCAAATTTGTCACAAGTGGGAACAGGTAACCAGGTCCTTGGTGATCATGGACAAATAGTTGAGCCGGAATTCCAGCCAAGATGGAGGTATAGGTAGAAACCCTTCACTTCCTTGCACAACCAAAAAGAGAATAATAACAAATTTAAAACAATAAACAATGAGAAGTACCAGAAAATCAAACTACATGGAACTCCGATAATCAAGGAATTAAAGAAACAGTCAACCAGACCGGTAGGAGGGAGATGGGCAAATGGGCAGACAGAGAGAACCCACAGCAAGGCAGCAGACTGTGCAGGTGGGACTGGCTGAATGGGAAACTGAGACTCAGAGCTGACTATGGTCTACAGCAGGGGTTGCCATGGTGGAGGAAACTCCCAGTCTCACATGAGAGTTTGTTGGAAAGTGAGGCTAGAGCCCAGCAAGTAAGCTGTATTGTTCCTTCTTGGATCTCTCCCCCACAGGCAGTGCCACAACACAGCAAAGAGGGTTGCCCTGCCCTGGAGAATACTGAAGGCCACACCTCCTTACAACTTAACAGGTGTGTTGAGACATAGAAATATGGCCCAAATGAAAGAACAGAGGAAAACTCCAGAGAAAGAGCTAAGTGATGAGGAGATAGCCAACATATATGATGTGGAATTTAAAACATTGGTAATCAAGATGCTCACAGAACTGACTGAGCTTGGTTGAAAAATGAAAGAACAAATGAAGACTACCCAAAGTGAAATAAAGCAAAATATTTAGGGAACCAACAGTGACAGGAAGGAAACCAGGACTAAAAGCAACAATTTGGAACAAAAGGAAGAAATAAATATCCAACTGGAGCAGAATGAAGAAACAAGAATCCAAAAAAATGAAGAGAGGCTGAGAAATCTTTGGGATAACCTCAAATGTTCCAATATCCGAATTATAGGGATGCCAGAAGGAGAAGAACAACAGCAAGAAATTGAAAACTTATTTGAACAAATAATGAAGAAAAACTTCCCCAATCTGGAGAAGGAAATAGACTTCCAGGAAGTCCAGGAAGCCCAGAGAGTCCCAAAGAAGTTGGACCCAAGGAAGAACACACCAAGGCACATCATCATTAAGTTACCCAAGATTAAAGATAAACAGAGAATCTTAAAAGCAGCACAAGGAAAGGAGAGAGTCACCTACCAAGGAGTTCCCATAAGACTATCAGCTGATTTCTCAAAAAAAATCTTGCAGGCAACAAGGGGCTGGAAAGAAGTATTTGAGGTCATGAAAGACGAGGACATACATAGAAGATTACTCTGTCCAGCAAACCTATCATGTAGAATGGAAGGGTAGATGAAGTGCTTCCCAGATAAGGTCAAGTTAAAGAAGTTCATCATCACCAAGCCCTTATTACATGAAATGTTAAAGGGACTTATCTAAGAAATTGAAGATCAAGAACTATGAACAGTAAAATGACAACAAAATCACAACTATCAACAAGTGAACCTAAACAACAACAAATACTAAGCAAACAACTAGAACAGGAACAGAATCAGAGAAATGGAGATCACATAGAGGGTTTTCAGTGGGGAGGCGGAAGGGAAGAATAGGGGAGAAAGGTACAGGGAATAAGAAGCATAAGTGGTAGGCATAAAATAGATGGGGAAAGAAGAATTGTATAGGAAACAGAGAAGTCAAAGAACTTGTATGTAGAGCCCATGAACATGAACTAAGGGGGGGAATGCTGGAGGGTTTGGAAGTATAGGGCAGAGGATGGATAAAGGGGGAAAGTTGGGAAAACTGTAATAGCATAAACAATAAAATATACTTAAAGAAGAATTGAACCGAACACAGGGTTTATAGCAGAAAGAGATAGAACAGATTTATTAAGTGATAGTACACTCCACAGAACATGGGAGCAGGTCAACTCCAAGCAGAAATTGACCTCAGGGGATGGAGAGATTCTATTCTTATAGGGCGGATTCTTCCTGGCTAGTTTTGGCGGGGTTTTATTGCACATGTACAAGTAGTTGTATTACTTTAAAGCTACTGTGAGTGTGATTTCCCATGATTTTCCTTGATTGACCACTGGAGAAGGGAGTTGCGCAATGTTAATTTATTATAATACTATGATAATGAAGCAGGGGTCATGTAGCATCTTCTTCACAGGTGCATTTGTGAGTCACCATGAGTCAGCGCTTTTCCAGTAAGTGGGAACAACAGGTCTTAGAACAGAGTTTCTGTCCTGTGTCAATGTCGTTTACCTTAGCCCTGGGGTACCTCCAGAGCTTCCTCCTTCCTATCTCCTGCCTCAAAATTATGCAGCTGCTAATGAAAAACTGTATGAAGATTGCTAAAAAATTAAAAATAGAACTGGCATTTTATCCAGCAATTCCATTACTGGGTATATATCTGAAGGAAACAAAATCATTATCTTGAAGAAATATCTGTACTCTCATGTTCACCGTAATGCTATTCATAATAACCAGATAAATGGATTAAAAATGTATATATGCACAACAGAATACTATTCAGCCTTAAAAAAGAAGGAAATTTTGAAACATGTGACAACATGGATGAAGCTTGTGTAGACATTATGCTATTGAAATAAGCCAATCACACAGAGACAAATCCTTCATGATTTCACTTATATAAAATACCTAAAATAGCCAAAATCATAGAGTCAGAAAGTGGAATGGTCACTGATAAAGGCAAAGGGTAGGGGGAACTGTGGAGTTACTAATCAAAGGGCATAAAGTTTCAGTTAAGCAAGATTAATAAGCTCCAGAGATCTGAGCTGTACAACATTGTAGCTATCATCAACAATAATGTGTCGCAAACTTACAAGTTGGTTAAAAGGATAGATCTCATGTTAAGTGTTCCTAACACACTAAAATAAAAATAATCATTATTCTGTGGTTAGACTGTAGGTTGTGTGATTTCATTCACAGATATGGGGATTATTTTTCTATCTCTTTTCTTCCTGAGATTTCTCACTGGCACTACATCATACCCAGGCTACTTTTTATGGTTCCACTGGCCAGAAAGACAGCAGAGTTTTCATCAGAGTTTTAGCTACCTGTACTACTCCAATCCATGAGTGGGACACATTGTCATTGTAAGGCTGAGAAAAATATTCTGGGTAAATTACCCTCATGCAGGTCATTTGTCTATGTTTTAACTATCCTCCACCATCTGCCTGCTTTTAGTTACTTCACAGAGACCTCAGGTATAATTCTTTATCTTTTAAAATTTTTGTTCAGGCTCCCCTCTCTCCAAGATGGCAGCTGAGGCAAACATGGCTCACCTCCTCTCACAACCACATCAAAAATTACAACCAAACTATAGAACAACCATCATTCAGAACCAGCAGAAATGAAGTTGAATGGAGGTCCTGCAATCACAGAATTAGAGAAGAAACCTCATCCATTCAGACAGATAGGATGGACGGAGATGTGGAACTGGCTGGTCCCACATCCATGTGTGGAGGATAAAGATGAGGAGGGATATCTCAGGAACAAGGGTCCCAGACCCACACTAGGCACCACATCCCAGGGATTCAGTGCCAGGAAGATAAGTCCCCAAAACTTCTGGCTGCAAAAAAGAGTGGAGAATGAGTCAGTGGAAGAAACTGCTGGATTCCCAGGCATTCCTCTTTAAGGGCCTGCACATAGACTTACTCAGACTCAACTGAGTCTTACCAGCTGAGCTCTAGCAATGAGGCAGCAGCTTGAAAGGTCCCACTGGCATACAGGGAGAAACTGAAGTTTCTGGCATCAGGGCAAGAACTGAAGGACAGCTTTCTCCAACACAGATCTGCTGGCAGGGACCATTGCTCCTTTTATGAGTCCTCCCCACATACAGCCACAGAGCATGGTGGGCACCATATTTGAGACTCCATCAACCTGGCTCACACTGTTTCCCCTGCCTTGGTGATGCCTTGAGACTCTGCCCCACCCAACTTACAGGACCACCCAAGTGGTTAACAGTGGCTTTTCTATATGAATGACTTGTCTTGGCTCATGATTCTAATCTTCCTAAATTCTCTCAAACAAGCAGCAGCTGACCTCAGCAAGCTCCCGTACCTTGCTAAGTGGTGCCAGGCCTGGCACTAGAAGTAGCTGGCCATGGTTCACCACCTGGACTTGCTAGGACACCTCTAAGCCAAGCACAAGAAGAAGCCAGCTGCAGGTCACTTTATAGCTTATGCCTAGTGGCTCCACAGAACACAAGTGGGCACCAGAATCCTGCTGAAGTAAACCCTGCTCTGTGGAGTGGGCCCCTGCACAGCTGATCCTCCATGGAGGGTGGAGGGTGGTCAGTGGTCACAGTCAGTCCTTGCCACAGACTGGCCTGGGTAAATCCCTCTCATTGAGCTACCAACGGCAATCAAGATTCAACTACAAGAGGACAGTGTACTCAGCCCACATGAAGGGCGCACCTCAAGTACCCTGCTCAGGTGATAGGAAAGGCTGTGCCACTGGACCCTACAGGACACCTACTACATTAGGCTATGCTGCCAAAAGAGGGAGTCATAGCAGCTTTACCTAATACATAGAAAAAAACACAGGGAGGCTGCCAAAATGAGGAGACAAAGAAACATGGCCCAAAGGAAAGAACAGAAAAAACTCCAGTAAAAGAACTAAACAAGTTGGAGATAAGCAATCTATCAGATGCAGAGTTCAAAACATTGGTTATAAGGATGCTCAAGGAATTTAGCCAGTACCTCAACAGCATAAAAAAGATCTATTTGGAAATGAAGGATACACTAATTGAAATAAAGGACAATTTACAGGGATTCAACAGTTGAGTGGATGAAGCTGAGAATAAAATCAATGATTTGGAGCACGAGGCAGCAAAAAACAACAAACCAGATTAATAAGAAGAAAAAAGAATAAAAAACAAACAAACAAAAAAAAAACGGAGATAGTGTAAGGAGCCTTTGGGACAACTTCAATTGTATGAACATGACAGGGGTGCCAGAAAGAGAAGAGAAAGAGTAAGAAATTGAAAATATACTTGAAAGAATAATGAAAGAAAACTTTTCTAATTTAGTGTAGAAAATAGACACACAAGTCCAAGAAGCAAAGAGAGTACCAAATAAGATGGATGCAAAGAAACCCACACCAAGACACCTTATAATCAAAATACCAAAGGTTAAAGATAAAGAGAATCTTAAAAGCAACAAGAGAAAAGGAGGTAGTTACATACAGAGGAGTTCCCATAAGACTGTCAGATGATTTCTCAAAAGAAACCTTGAAGGCCAGAAGGGATTAGCAAGAAGTATTCAAAGTGATGAAAAGCAAGGACCTACAACCAAGATTACTGTATCCAGCAAAGCTTTCATTTAGAATAGAAGGACAGATAAAGACCTTCCCAGACAAGAAAAAAACTAAAAGAGGTCTTCACCAAACCAATATTACATGAAATGTTAAAGAGACTTACTTAAGAAAAAAGATCAAAACTATGAACTATAAAAAGGCAATTAGTACATATCTGTTAACAATTGAATCTAAAAAACAAACTAAGCAAATGAGCTGAATAGAAACAGAATTATAGTTACAGAGAATGGTTTGATGATGCCAGATAAGAGGGAGTGAGTGGGGAAATAGGTGAACAGATAAAGTGATTAAAAAATACTAATAGGTAGTTAAAGAATATTCATGGGGATGTAAAGTGCAGTATAGGAAATGGAGAAGCCAAAGAACTTATAGGTGTGACCCATGGATGTGAACAAAGGTGTGGGGATTGCCTTGAGGGAGTGGGAGGTGCTGGATGAAGGTACAACTGTAACAGCATAATAAGTAAAATAGAATTAAAAATATTGTGTTCAGAGTTTATAGATGTAATTAATGGAGAAGGGTTGTCTATTGGGGGGTTTATACTGCCATTTTTAAGGGGAGTCTCCCAAGGGCACTGTATTTTAAATCTCATTCTACTTACTACTCTTTTATTTAACATTACGTTGATAACTCTCCATGTTGTTATATGTATATTTGATTCTGTCTTTTCATTGCATAAGATTCTATTAAATGCTCATACAACATTCTACATATATATATCATGATTATACAGTCCTAGGTTGTCCTAACTTTTTGCCACCACAAATAATACTGTAATAAACATACAACACATGTGACTTGATAGTCCTAAGAGAGCTTCTCTGGAGTAGCACTGCTCAATTACAGTGCAAATGGATTCTATATTGCATTTAATACTGTCAAAAGTGCTCTTTAAGAGGACTTTACTGGTATATATTCTCAACTGAGGTAACTAAGGCTTCCATTTCTTCATATCTTCATCATCAGCTTACATTATCTGATTTGCTAATTTCCCCACTTCATAGATATTGACCAAAGTCTTATATGTAAAATTTGTGTTTACCTGATTGCCAGTGATAATGGATGTTTCTCCATGTACTTATTAATTATTAAGCTATATACTTTTATGAGATGTCTATTGATAGTTCTGACTTATTGTGTACATAATTTTTCTAGCAGACTAGTCATTTTTTAGAGACATTGCAATTTTTTGCCTGTCTTGTACTCATCAGTTTTCTTCATCTATTTCCACCAAAAATACTTAAATTTGATGCATTTTCATACATTTTATCATCATAGATTGTGCTGTTTGAATATTGTTTAACAAATTCTTTCCCACCTCAAAAATCATAATATATTTTCTAAAATAAAGATATCCTCAAAGAGTTTATAGTTGTATGTTCTTACATAAGTGTTTAAAACTTAAAATTTTTGTATATCGTGAGATGTAGAAATAAAAACTTATTTTTTACATATATAGAGGTCATTTTTCCCAGCACCATTTCTTACATAATCTATCAAACCCTCAGTGATTTATCTCTACCATAAGTCAAGTATCCCTGTAACATGAGTCTGTTTCTGGATTATCTACTCTGTTCCAATAATAAGTTATTGATCTGTTATTGTGTTAATAGCACACTTTTTAGGGAGCAGTGGGGGGCACTAGAAGAATTTAGCCAAAGAATGGATAGGCATACATACATAGCCCATGGATACAGACAACAATGTGGTGAAGGGCAGGGGCTGGGTGGAGGGGAAGCAAGAGGGAGGAAAATGAGGGACCTGTGTAATAGTGTCAACAATAGTAAAAAATATATGTTTTCAGTATTCTTTGTATCTGGTAAGGAGACTTCATCACTTTTGCTTTCTTTTCCAAATTTGTTTTAACTATACGTATCATTATCCTTCTAGATATATGTTAGAATTAGTTTGTCTAGTTGCCCCTTTAAAAAATTCTTGCTAAGATTTTAGCTAAGATGGCACTCAATGTATAGACAAATTTGGGAGATATTGAAATGTTTATAGTGTTAAATCATTTTATTCATAAATGAGATATATCTTTTCATGTACTCAGGTCATCTTTTATGTCTTTTAATAGAATTTTAGGTTTCACTGTGAAATATTTAAGATGCATTAATGTACAGATAATAACATAACAAAGAATTTTTAACACGCTCTCCATATTTATCAAATCCTAATAATTTATAAGGTTTCCAGAGGCAATATTCAAAATAGTCAAAGACCAGTATGGCATAGACATCAACTAATGAGAACAATCTCTCACTTCTATTTTATACTAGCACAATGCCTACTAAGCACTACTTGATTTATATATTATTGAATATGTAGAATGTTTTAGAGATAAAGATACCTGTGTACCCCTTTCCAAATTCCATTTACCCGTCTTTTCCTGTGTATGTTTTCATACTATTACTATATATGTCTGTATCCATAACTATATATAATGTTTTGCATGCTTTCAAACTTCATATAAATCATTTCATACTGAACATATCAGTACATAAATATCCATCTTGATACATGTTTTAACTGTTTGTAGTATCCCACTGAATAAATATACCACAATTTACTAATCAAATTGCCTGTTTCTTTGTTTTGAAATTTTAGGAAGCCTTCTAATTCTGTCCCAGTACAAATAGTTCTTCAATAAACATTCATCTTCATGGATCCTTAGGAATAAGTTTTCTTGTATACTACCTAGTAGTGGGATTTTAGGTTCTAGGTTATATACATCATTAATTTTACAAGATAACATAGTTGAACAAATGTATACCAGCACATATACTCAATGAGATACTCATACACTCCCCAACACTATGTAGTAACAATCTTTCCTTCTTTTAGATTTAAAGTTTTTTTTTAGTTTTTACTAATTAGATGAAAGTATTATTTTATGGTAATTTTCATTTCCATAATTACATGCTAATTAATCTTTGCTCTAGCCAGTCTCAGACACAGCTTATTATTTTTGTAGAAACTTTCTTGACGAAGTGTAGATCTAGCCAACATACTCTCATACTCTACATTTTTTTTAAATCCTCACTTGAGGATGTGTTTTCACTGCTTTTAGAGAGACAGGAAGGGAGAGAGAGAAACATCAATGTGAGAGAGAAAAACCAATTGGTTGCTTCCCATATGTGCCCAGACCAGGGATTTTATGAGCTGGGACCGGGGATCAAACCTGCAACGTAGGTAGGTGCCCCAACCAGGAATTGAGCTACAGGATTACACTCCAACCAACAGAGCCACACCAGCCAGGGCTCTACAGTTTTTTTAACTTATATCTTATGCTGCTGCCCCTAACAGTAACAACTTGGTATAAATTATTGCGCAAGTATGCTTTTGGCTGCACATAATATAAAATCCAAACTCAAATTGACTTCAAAGGACTGGTGATTGTATTATATATTAGGAAAGTTCAGGAATAGAACTAGATTTTGGTATAGCTTAATGAAAAAACTAAAAAAATACAATAGGAGAAAGGAATACATAATGGGAACAGAGAGGGGATAAATAGGAAAGGAGGAAGTGAAGATGAAAAGGTAATGTAATATTTCATTTCAATGTATACTCTGTGAAGCCAGATGTGAGTTCTGGGGTCTCAGAGCTAAACCATATCTGTGTGATGAGACTCTCAAAGAGCTCAGAATCCAGCAGATAAGACAGAGAATAAACCAGTAAGCAGAGAGCTCTCGCCCAGTTTGTCAAGTACTCTGACAGAACCATGCAACAAAGTAAGGGGCAAGAAAAGATTAAGTAACTTGGGGTGACTTGAGAAGGTTTCTTGGAGAAAGCAGCATTTGAACTAGTCCTTTTAGGAGGGCAGGCTTTTTGGAGGAAGGCATGGGGGGCTGGAGTGGGGAACAAAGACTTCGCAGGTAGAGGAACAGCTTGAGCAAAGGTGTGGCA
>PVIA01012949.1:0-34874 GCA_004024845.1 Tonatia bakeri
TTTTTTTTTTTACTGTTCATATTTTTAATCTTCTTTTTCTTAGGTAAGTCCCTTTAACATTTCATATAATAAGGGCTTGGTGATGATGAACTCCTTTAACTTGGCCTTGTCTGAGAAGCACTTTATCTGCCCTTCCATTCTAAATGAAAGCTTTGCTGGATAGAGCAATCTGGGATGTAGGTCCTTCTCTTTCCTGACTTGGAATACTTCTTGCCAGCCCCTTCTTGCCTGTAAGGTCTCTTTTGAGAAATCAGCTGACAGTCTGATGGGAACTCCTTTGTAGGTTACTGTCTCCTTGTCTCTTGCTGCTTCTAGGATTCTCTCCTTCATTTTTACCTTGGCTAATGTAATTATTATGTGCCTTGGGGTATTCCTCCTTGGGTCCAACCTCTTTGGGACTCTCTGAGCTTCCTGGACTTCCTGAAAGTCTATTTCCCTTGCCAGATTGGGGAAGTTTTCCTTTAATATCTATTTAAATAAATTCTCAATTTGTTGCTCTTCCTCTTCCCCTTCTGGTACCCCTATAATTCGGATGTTGGAACATTTAAAGGTGTCCTGGAGGTCCTAAGCCTCTCCTCAGTTTTTTGAATTCTTGTTTCTTCATCCTTTTCTGTTTGGTTGTTTCTTTCTTCCTTGTGGTCCACTCCATTGATTTGAGTCCCAGTTTTCTTCCCCTCACTATTATTTCCCTGTGCGTTTTTCCTTCATTTCTCTTATCATAGCCTGCATTTGTTCATCTAATTTATGTCCAAAGTCAACCAATTCTGTGAGCATCCTGATCACCAGTGCTTTGAACTGTGCATCTGATAGTTCGGCTATCTCTTGGTCACTTAAAAAAAATTGGTTCTGGGGCTTTCAAATCTGTTTGAGCCATCTTTTTTATTTTCCTTTGGTTTGGTTGCAGCTGTTTCATAAGGGCGGCGGAGCCTTAGGTGTTCACCAGGGTGGGGCACCCCAGTTGCTGGGTTGTGACATTGTATGTGGGGGCGGGGTCTGAGAGGGAACAATGGCACCTGCTCCGCTCTCTCTAGGACTTCCATCCCCTCCACTGCCTCCCACAAGCAAATTGGGCCCTTTCGGTGCTGGCTCCCAGGCGGTGGGCTTGTGCACTTTCTCGGACTCTATGGGCTTCCTGGAGAAGTCTCCTGTGAGGCTGAGAGAATCCCCTGGCCTCAGCTCCCAGACGGGGCTCTTAAGCTTTGAAACCCGGCGGCGCTGCCCATTTTCGCTGCCTCTTTTTGCTTAGTTTGCATGCAAATGTGTGACTGCAGACAGCCAGCTGCCTTGCGCCCCTCACTGGGTCTGCTAGTTGCCTCCCACACCTAGGGTCTGCCACCGGTCCATCAGCTGCCTTCTGCGCCCTGCGCGCCCCACCTGCCAGCCAGCGTTTCTTCCTGCTGGGACCCCTCAACCCCTCTCCACAGGCCTCTGACTCCGCCACTCCTTACCGGTCTGGATTTACTGGAGCCCGACTTCTGTTCAGTTAATTTCTCTCTGTTCTGGTTGTTTCTTGTTTCTCAATTTTTGTTGTCTTTAGTTTTGGTTGCACGAGAAGGCACAATGCGACTGCCTATGCCTCCATCTTGGCCGGAACTCGAATTGTATGTGTTCTTTATATATTCTGGGTATTAAACACCTGTTGGAGGTATTGTTTGCAGATGTCTTCTTTCATCTCTCATTTTTGTTTTTGTTGGTGGTTTCTTTTGCTGTGCAGAAGCTTCTCTCTTCATTTATTTTTGCCTTTTCTGCCTTCTCCGTTAGGGTCAAACTCACAAAATCTTCTCTGTGTTAATAAGTCCAGTACCTATGTTTTCTTCTATCTAATTTATTATTTCTGCTCTTACATTTAGGTCTTTGATCCCTTTTGACTTATATTTTGTATATAGGGACAAACAGTAATCTAGTTTCCTTCTTTTGTATGTAGCTTTCCAATTTTCCCAGCACCATTTTTTGAAGAGTCTTTCTTTTCTCCATTGTATGTTTTTGGCTTCTTTGTCAATAGAAATGTATTTGTTAAAAATTGTGTATTTATTCTTATGTGTTTAAACTTCAGTCACCTTCAAAGTCCTCTCCATTTGATGCAATACACTTTTTGAGACTTTTTTCCACTACTCAGAGCAGTTTTTGAACTCATTGGTTTTGATGCCTTTTAGTGCTTCTGACATTTTTTTGTTTCACCTTTTCCACATCAGCAAAATGTTTCCCTTTAAAGACACTTTTCATCTGGGAAAACAAAAAAAAAGTTGCTTGGGGTGAAATTGGGTGCATAGGGAGGGCAGGGCATGGAGATCATGCCACTTGAGGTCAAAAACTGCTGAACACTCAGCATGGTGTGGGCAGGTGCACTTGTAAATCACCCCTCACAAAATCGGCAAACACCTTGAAAAAGTCTTCAAAAAAAAAAAAAAAAACCTGAAGCCAAATGCATCCTCACAACAAAGCCAAATGGTACACTGATACAGATGGGTTTCTAGAACACTCACCTAGTGGGGTAAGCCTGTACTATCAGGGGCCCACCCTCCAGAAGATAATTCCTTTTTAAGGAAGGAGGTTCTCCTTTATATATATGGGTTTATTTCTGGGCTCTCAATTCTGTTTCATTCATTTGTGCGTCTCTTTTTCTGCCAATACCATACTGTTTTGATTATCATCCCTTTGTAGTGTAATTTGAAGTCAGAGAGTGTGATACCTCCAGTTTTGTTCTTTTTTTCTCAGGACTGCTTTGGCTATTTAGGGTCTTTTTTGGTTCCATACAGATCTGATGATTATTTTGCTCTATTTGTTTAGAAAATGTCATTGGGATTTTGATGGAGATTGCATTAAACCTGTATATTGCTTTGGGTAATATGGTCATTTTAATTTTGTTGATTATCCCAATTTGTGAACATGGAATATCTTTCCATTATATTGTGTCCTTTTCAATCTCCTTTAATAATGCTCTGTAGTTTTCAGTATACAGGTCCTTCATATCCTTTGTTAAGTTTATCTCTAGGTATTTTATTCTTTCTGTTGAAATTGCAAAATGAATTTTATTTTTCATTTCTATTTCTGAAGTTTTGTTGCTAGTATATAGGAATGCAGTGGATTCTCTTACATTGATTTTGTATCTTGCAACTTTATTGTATTTGTATATTGTTTCTAGCCCTGGCTGCTGTGGCTCAGTGGATTGAGTGCTGGCCTGTAAACCAAAGTGTTTCTAATAGTTTTTTTGGTGGAGTCTTTAGGGTTTTCTGCATAAAGAATCATGTCATCTGCAAAAAGTCACATTTTACTTCTTCATTTCCATTTTGGATGACTTTTATTTCTTTCTTATGCCTGATTACTCTGGCTAGGACTTGCAGAACTATGTTGAATAAAAATGATGAGAATGGACATCTGTATCTTATTCCTGATTTTAGAGTAAAATCTTTCAGATTTTAACCATTGAGTATCACACTAGCTGAGAGTTTCCTCTATTATGTTGAGCTACTTTCCTTGTATAGCCATTTTATTCTTTTAATGATAAATGGTATTTTGTCTTATCAAATACTTTTTGGCATATGTTTATAAGATCATATAATTTTTATCTTTTATTTTGTTAATGTGGTGTATTACATTGATCAGTTCTATATGTTGAATGATCCTTCCACCCCTGGAATAAACCCGTCTTTATATGATGTATTATATTTTAATGAATTAGTGTTTTCTATTTGCCAGCATTGTGTTTAGGATTTATAAAAACTTTAATACCACCTATGAGGATTTGGGATAAGAGACAAATAGAGGCCTCCTCTTACTGCCCCTCTGAAGATCCCAGGACTCCCACCTGAGGTTGTCAATAGGCAAGTCACTGAGCAGACTTGCAGGTCACAAAGTCACCATGCCAACCTTCCTGTCCATCACAATAACAGGTGGTTCTGCCTCCATGGGGCTGGAAAAGGGCTTACCAGGTAGTGGGGGACCTTGCCCCAAAGTGAGATTCTGGCGTCTTCTGCCTAAAGAGCAGGTACCAGGTAGAAGGACACAGGCTGCCTTGGTGAAAGGGCTGAGGAGGCCCAGGCCCCTGGGCACAGACAGAGGCAGTGAAGGTGGTAGCCTAAAATAACCTGAAGTGACCTGGCATCCAGTGGAGTTTGGGGGAAGACCAAGAAAATGGAAAGTGATAAGCCTGGGATGTTGAGCCCCATGTTGTTCTTCCTATTTGTGATGCCTCCTCCCCTGCTGAGTGCAGGTAGCTTCTGGCCCAGCATCCTTGGCTGGAGAAATTTAAACAACCACCTCAGTCAAGACTGGGAAGGCTTCAACCAGAGTGCCAGTTATCAAAGGAGCCAGACAGACCCAGAGCATGTCAGATTCTGCGATGGTGCCTTCGACCTCTACTTTCTGGTGGACACGTGAGTGGCCTTTGTGCCTTGGCCATGGGTGTCTCTTATGGTTCCAATCACCCTAGAATCACTGCTGGTGGGAAGTATTCCAAGAGGATTCCAGTCTCTTAGAGTAGAGAGACACGGCCAGTCTTGGTCAGACCAAAGGAACAAGGTCTCTGTGGCCTCCTTGTTCCCAGTGCAGAAGGAATGCCCCAAACTTTGTTCTGTGGAACTTTTTTTTGGAAAGGAAATAAAGACACTATAAGGTTGTTGAATGTCTCCAGGCCCTCCATCAACTTGGCCAGGATATGTGACTCTGTTGCTCTTTAACAGGTACAGGGACAGGTGATTGCTAGGAGCTTCCTTTCAGCAATATTAGAAGCTCACTTTTGGTTATGGGTTTTAATTTTGTTTAGTTCTGTTGTTTTCTTTTTCATGCAAATGAATCCTGTTTTTACTCGGCCTAAGAGAGATGGTATGTTCTTAGTGCAGTGTCACTACTTGGAAAGCCTTTGCTTTGTTGTTTCTAAGTATTTTACTTGTCTCTCCAGCCTTCTGGAGACTCACATTGCAATTTGTGTGCACTTTCAGAATAGTTTGTTCTGTCTGGGTGTGTCCCTGGGAAGATAGGCTGTGCATTGGGCACCTTCTGCCCTCAAAGAAGGAAAGGGAGGAGCAGGACTGCAGGTTTGGAAAGACTGCCTAGTTTCCATTTTCGGCTCCCATGCTAAGCAGAGGATACACTTCCTTACTCAATGGTAACATTGGTATGACAGCCAAAGCATCGTTCAAGCACTATGCAGTTCCCAAGGCCCTTCCACTGCACTTCTGTCACCCTCAAAACTATTCTGATATGTACAGTGGGAAAGGTTTTCCATGTACAATTGCCTAGAGAAGGGGCAACTCCTGGAGTTTAGATGAAAAAACCCAGAGGTGGTCACAGGACTCAGTCTCCCTGTGCCACCCTCATTCCAGCCTCCCAGGTTGTACTACTTCTGATTCCTCTGATTCATCAGGGAAATTGATTGGGAGAAACAGGTAGGGTGCATGTGCCCAGCCCCTCAACTGCTGAAAAAAGTCAGCAGAGCCTGAAGCCACCCTGACCACCAGAAGAGAATTCCATCCTTACTCTCTGTGGAGGGAAAATGAAGATACCCTGGGCAGATCTTGTCTGATTGATCCTTATTACCACCAAAAGGTGGTGATTCCCACTGGGTATTAAGGTTGGGGATGCATGAGCACTGTGGGGGACTGACAGCTTCTTTGTATCAATCATTTTAGAGAATGGCAGTGACTTTAAGGAGCCCTCTCAGGTGTTATCCTTAGAGTTCCTGGCCCACAAGTATAGTCTCTCCTTTTAGGACATGTGTAGGCATAGCTCTGCCCTGAGTTGGATGAGGAAGGGTTCTAGGCACAGAAGGTGCATATGAAATAATTAATTAAACATGTAATATATGCCAGGCAGTATGCTGACCACTTGCAGCTTCCCAAGAGCTTGGAGGAGTAGGTTCTATTTCTCTACTGCAGGGTGATGAAACTGAAGATTGGAGAAGCTGCTGGTTTCCTCATTGTCAGTCAAAGCTAGTTTGCTCCAAAACATTAAATAGTGAGAGAATGCTCCTTTGTTCTCTCTCCCAAGAAAGGTATGAATTATGGGAATAGAAAGGTGCCATTAAAATGGATTCCTGAGCCAGGGTATCCTTACTTCTGCCTCCTCTCATCACCCATTCCCACCTTTTGGGTATTGGCTTGTTAAGGGTTGAAGGCAGCCCTGTTCCCTCTAAGCATGGGTAGCTTCAGCTGTAGCTCCATGTAAAAGACCTTGGCCTGAAAACTGAGAGGGCACAGGAGGAAGGGAAGCAACTTAAGCCCCCTGTACTCTTGTCAGGCTCCAGGTTTGAGGCTGTTCTTCATCACCCCAGGCACTGTCAGTCTTGACACTTGACACTCACTGGGCAGTACAGAGTCCTATTGGATACTGTGAATGCAAGGAGGTGCTGAAAGTGACCCAGAAAGAGCCTTGACAAAGCCATTTGCCAGCCTGGGGCCATCAGTGAGACGATGTTGAGAGTATGGCTGCAGTGGACCAGGCAAAGCAGTCTGACAACACAGCAAAGTCCTCGGCGCCAGGGAAAAAGCACCATCTCCCTGACTTGTGTTCACCCATGTGGTTGAAGAAGACCTTGTGCCCTCAAAACCCAGTTTGTTGAGAAGCTTTAGAGGGTGAGATTGTCTCCCTTCTCTGGTTGCTCCCTGAGGCTGTGGGGAAAGGGGAGTGATGAGCACTGAGGAGGCAGTCCCAGCTTTGCACCAGGCATACACCACTCACCACTCAGGAGGCCTTGGGCATGTCACCTCACCTCATGTTCCTCAGTGTCCCCAACTCTACAGAGATCTTTCACACTACCTTGCCAGTTTGTGATGACAGTGAAGGCCAGCTGGTAGGTAGTTTGCCCAGCACAGTGTCTTTCCAATGCCATCATGGAGGGTGAGTGTGAAATGAACCACCTGGGAGTCAGAGTCACACACTTTGGGAACTCCTTGCACTCCTGGGGCCACAGCTCCAGCCCTGACTCCCTGCCTCAGCCCTGACTCCCTGCCTCAGCCCTCTCTCATGGGCCCCTGAGGGGAGAAGTGGGTCGCTAGTCAGATGCCTGTGCTTTGAGGTCTCTTGTGGTTTTCTGGGACCTTTCACCCTGTGATGAGCAGTCCTGTTTCTTCCTTCATTTCCTAATTAATCACAGTTACTGAGCAACCACTTGATATTAGTCACTATTTTGGGCACTGGGGATAAGGCAGAAAACAAAACTCTACAAAGTCCCTGCCCTCTGGTAGCTTCCACTTTAGTGAAGAGACAGGAAGTAAATAAAAGTGTAGAAGTAGTGTGTTAGGTGGGATAAGTATTGGGAAATCAGGGCAGGAGGATGGGAAGTCTTGTTTGTGTAGCTGTACTAAAGAAGTGGTCAGGGAAGGACCCCAGCATAGACTGGGAAGAAAGGGGGTAGCTGTGTTCTTTGAGAACAGGAGGCTGAAGCAGGCATCCACAGGGGAAGAGATGGTGGTTTGGACTTGTAGGATAAAGTGGAAATGATCGGTGACCAGGACAAGGATCTGATTTAAAGATGGAGGCCATAGGACTCCAGATAGATTAGACAGAGAAAGGCCAGGTTCAGTCCTATTCAGGTGTCCACAAGGGGTAGAAGCAGGTTTACTACTTAAACTCCCTCCCAGCTGTGGGTAAATGCCATCACCTCCATTTTATAGAGAAGGGGAGGAGACTAATCAGTGCAAGGGTATGACCCAACCATGTGATCAGAAAAAAAAAATCAATCCAGAATTGAAACACTGGAATGTCTAATAAAAAAACGAATCCCAAAAATTCTAAGGTTCAATGGGTCCCTGAGAATCCCTGTAGAGATTGAGACAAAACCCATCTGTCACCTGCAAGAAGGCTGTGAGAGCTTAGCTCGCAAGTCATTCTTTAGATTCTTTATTTCTTTGTTTATTCATTGGATTAAATTTGATGATAATGAATAAATCTCCCATGTGCCCACAGTATTGCCCAGGAGCACCAGGCTGAGGGAGTGGCCTGTGCAAAGGCCTGAACAATGAGGTACTCTGGTGAATCCAGGAAATCAGACTGTGAGGAAGGAGGAGGAGAATGAAGAGGAAGAGCAAGGCGACAGCCCAATGTTGAGGCCCATCTCACATTGGGCCTCTAATACATTAGCAGAAGATGTTTTTACTGTCTAATGCATTTGAGGGTCAAGAAGAGATGGATCAGATCTGTGTTTTTCAAAATAACCTGGTTGTCTTGGAAGAATGAATTAGAAGTGGGAAGAATGCTAGTGTGGCTGGAAGAAAAAGAGTAGGAGTCCTAGGCATTCGCAGGAAGCCTCAGATGATGGGGAAAGGCAGATAGGAGGCCAGGCAAGTTTGCCCAGTGAGGGAGAATGGAAAGTCTGAACCAATGTGAGAACTCTCATGAGGGGCACAGGTGGAGGAAGAGATACTGATATAGAGGATAGAAATAGATCTTCAAGATCCATTCATACCAGGTACAGACTGGCTTTAGAAAGTGTCTCCATGGGTGTATTCATGATAGGATAGGGGCTTATAGCTACTATTCATAGTGTTAAAGGATAAACTGAGACTCATTATAATTTTTAAGTATTTATTTCAGAATACTTGCAGTAATATTGAACTACATATAGCCAGTGCTGCTAGGAACACTCCATGACAAGTTCAAAGGACAAGATTTTTATAGAGATGATGCAGAAGGAAAAAATTATGTAGATCATAGGTGTCAAACACAAGTCCTGTGGGCTGAATCCAGTTCTCTACCTTGTTTTATCCGACCCAGTACTTTGTTTCTACCTGGTGGCAGCACCAAGCTCCTTGCCCCTAGTTAAGGAGTAGTTACATTTAGACAGTTCTAAAATTATATTCAGCCCTCTGAAGGCAACTGTGAGGGTGATGTGGCCCCCAGTGAAAATGAGTTTGACACCCCTGATATAGATGATTATAGCTTAAACAGTTGAAGTATTTGGAAAAGGCTATTTTGCTGTATGTTTTTGGTTTGCTTATGTGGGTTACCAAGATTTAGAGCCACCTCAACTCACAGCCTCCTTGTTTAAAAAGTTTAACAATTCCTCACCTTTGTTCATCTTCTCATACATGAGAGATTAACTAATAATTTGGTTTTAGCACAACTCTCAGTTACCATTAAAGTCGTTCTTGTCTTGTTGTGAAACTTGTACATTATGAGGTCAGGTTGGTAGAACTGCCTTACTCTTTATCTTTTTCATCTTGTTGCTGTTTCTCTACATGCAGTGAGACCATTTGGTGTACTGCTGATGGCTATGAACACATAGTTAAGACCCTTCAGAGAACACAGCACACGAGGAAGACTACAGTGATATACTATTGGGAGAATAATACAAAGAGACTGATGTATGTTTCTTAATTGGAGACCCCATGAACCAAACTAGTTAGCATTAAGTAAATCAAAGAATGTACCAGAAGTGGCATCAAACTGTTTTAGTCAAGTGGTTTGTTAATTTCTTATATTTTAGTTTTATCATATTCAGAGGTGTTGATCCAGGTACAACAGTGCTATGGCACAGACTTCCTGGTCAGCCAACAATTAATCTAAACCAATTCTCTTACCTAAAACTATCCCATCAGCTTAAAGTAACCCTTGTGCCAAAGAGGCATATATTGGAATGACATATTTTGCTGCCTCTCATTCACAGCCTTTGAAATTTCCCCAACAAGTTTCATTATCTGAAAGTTGAGTTGGCAGATTTCTTTATCTCTTTGAACCCATCTGTTAGTCCTGGGAGAAGGTTACTTCAGTTAAGCAGGTGTCCCCTTTCTTTCAGGAGACAGTCTGCAAGTTGTCTGTCTAAGTTAGGGCTATATGGTAGGAGCAATCAGGTATATGATAAAGGTTTTCCTATGAAAACAAGGAGGTTGAAAAAGACTGTAAATCTATCTCTGAGTCCAGAGGGCAGCCTGTGGAGAAGACTTCCAGACATTGAATTCTAAGACATTGGGCTTGTAACATCTTTCATAGTTTGAATGTGTCTGGTGATGTCATTGGGTGTTCTAGTGAACTTTCTTGGTGGGACACAGAAACAACAGGCACCAAAACTGTCTGTACGTGATCCTTTGTGGTGCCTTTCTTTGAAGTTTATATTAGATTCTGCTGCAGTATGCAGGGCTTCAGGAGGAAAGGCAGTTTTTGTTCATAGTGTTGTCAAGTCAGAAGAGTGGAAGAAAATGGAAAACATTAGTATGGGAGTTGTAACCAGATATTGGAAGGAACTAGAATTTAGGACCCAGTCCAACCTATAAGTAGATAACAAACCTCAAAGACAATGAACAGGACTGGAATCTGATATCTCCTAGGGTACATTAGAATTTTCCACTGAAACATAATTTTTCTCTACAATTACCCCAATTCCTGGCAAAAGTAATCACAATAAGAATAACTTGTTTGCAAAATAAGTCTAGTCTCATTAAACTTGGCCTGATTATATACATAAGTGCAGCAAGAATAGTGATTTCAAGTATATTCTCAAGTATGATATATCTGTTAAAGTTTTGGTGATATCTATGGAGGTTTACCATGAAGTCCACCTTGGAAAAATAAAACTGGTAAAAAATAATCGCAGACTAGAATTTTTTCTTTCTTTTTTTAAATTGTTGTTCAAGTACAGTCAGCTCCATCTCCCCACCACCACTGCTCTCCACCCCAGCCATCCCGACCTCCCACCCTCCATCCTACCACTCTTTGGCTTTGTCCATGTATCCTTTATACATGTTCCTTGACAACACTGTCCTCTGATCCCCTTAATACCCCCTCCCACCTCCCCTCTGGTTACTGTCAGTTTGTTTTTAATTTCAATGTCACTGGTTATATTTTGCTTGCTTGTTTCTTTTGTTGATTAGGTTTCACTTATAGGTGAGATCGTATGGTATGTGTCTTTCACTGCCTGGCTTATTTACTTAGCATAATGCTGTCCAGATACATCCAAGCTGTCACAAAGGGTAGAAACTCATTCTTTCTTTCTGCTGCATAGTATTCCATTGTGTAAATGTACCACAGTTCATTGATCCACTCATTTACTGATGGGCACCTAGGTTGCTTCTAGCACTTGGCTATCGTAAATTGTGCTGCTGTGAACATTGGAGTGCATAGGTTCTTGTGGATTGTGTTTCAGGGTTCTTAGTTTTTGATATAATCCCCACAGTGGAATTGCTGGGTCAAAGGCAGCTGCATTTTTAGTTTTCTGAGAAAATTCCTTACTGTTTTCAACATTGGCTGCACCAGTCTGCATTCCCACCAACAGTACCCTAGGTTTTCCTTTTCTTCACAACCTCTCCAATACTTGTTGTTTGTTGATTTATTTATGATACCCATTCTGGCTAGTGTGAATTGATTTCTCATCATAGTTTTAATTTGCATCTCTCTAATGGCTAGTGATACTGAGCATTTTTTCATATGTCTCTGGAACCTCTGTATGTATTCCTTGGAGAAGTGTCCAAGTCCTCTGCTCATTTTTTAATTGGGTTGTTTGTCTTCCTAAATTGGAGTCATGTGAGTTCTTTATATACTTTGGAGGTCAAACCCTTGTCCTAGGTATCATTTGCAAATACGTTTTCCCACTCAGTTGCTTACCATGTAATTTAAACATAGCAAATAAGCCTAATTATTTTAACATCTCTTATTTATAAAAACAGACTTTAAAAAATTTGGAATATTCCAGAATCTCTCTGAAAAATTCAAAAGTTAATTTGTGTTCAAAAAAGACTTCATTTAGAATTTGACTATGGAAAGTTTGTAAAACAATATCAAAAGTTTTAAATACCTTATTAAATATTATCTTAGTTACATATTCAAACAAACTAAGAAAGGTTTCTGAGGACAACACAGAAAGTTAGATAGTTGTAAAACATGTTAGCTTTTGTAAAAACAAAACAAAAATATTTAATTCTTTTAATAAAGACACTATTTTTCCAAGTAATAAAATACCTCATAAAGACAACATAAAACATGGGAAATTATTTTGGTAAGACATAAACTATTTGTTTTCCAGATAGATTATTTAAAATAAAGAAAAAACTTTCATAATCCTTAAATCCCAAACCAATAGTTCAACAAAACTTTGTGCTTTTAACAAATGAAAGAGAGAAGTTTTGACCAAGATAGAGGCATAGGCTGAAACACTTCACCTCCTTGCAAACCAAAAGAAAAATAACAACCAATTTCAAAACAAAGAACAATCATAACTTCCAGAAAATCATTTGCATGGAAGTCCAACAGCCAAGGAGCTAAAGAAATATTCATCCAGGCAGGTATGAGGGGTGCAGACTGGTAGTGGGGATGTAGGGGAGAGATCCTGCTGCAAGGTGGGAGCTGGTGGACAGCATGGGGTGTAGACAACCCTGGAGGAACAACAGGGGAGTGAGACACACTGCAAAACCCAGGGTTTCAGTGCAGGAAACTAAGGACTCAAAACCCCTGGTTGTAAAAACATCTGCGGGGCTTGTGGGGATGAGAGAATCTCCCAGCCTCACAGGAAAGTTCTCAATCTGTTTGTGGGAAGCAAGGGAAGTGACAGAAAGTAGTACTAGAGTGGAGCAAGTGGCATTGTTCCCTCTCTAACCCCTCCCCTGCAGACAGCACCAAAGCACAGCAAAGAGAGTTGCCCCTCAGCCCAGGTGAATACCTAAGGTTCCACCCCTTACCATGTAACAGATGCACTGAGACAAATAAATAAGGCCCAAATGAAGGAACAGGTCAAAACTCCAGAAAAAAGAACTAAGCAATGAGGAGATAGAAGACCTATCTGATGAAGAGTTTGAAACACTGGTAATCAGGATGCTCACAGAACTGATTGAGCCCAATTACAAAATGAAGGAAGAAATGAAGGCTACACAAAGTGAAATAAAGGAAAATATGCAGGGAACCAACAGTGAAGAGAAGGAAACGAAGCCTCAAATAAATGATTTGGAATAAAAGGAAGAAAGAAGCATCCAACTGGACAACAATAAAAAAACAGGAATACAAAAAAGTGAGGAAAGGATTAGGAACCTATGGGACAACTTTAAGTATTCTAATATTTGAATCATGGGGTTCCAGAAGAACAAGAGCAAGAAATTGAAAACTTATTTTCAAAAACAATGAAGGAAAACTTCCCCAATATGGCAAAGGAAATAGACTTCCAGGAAGCCCAGAGAGTCCCAAAGAAACTGGACCCAAGGAGAAGCACACCAAGACACATCATAATCATGTTACCCAAGATTAAAGATAAGGAGAGGATCTTAAAAGCAGCAAGAGAAAAGCAGACAGTTACCTACAAAGGAGTTCCCATAAGACTGACAGCTGATTTCTCAACAGAAACCTTGCAGGCCAGGAGAAATTGACACAGCTATTCAAAGGACCTATAACCAAGTTTCCTCTACCCAGCAAGGTTATCATTTAAAATTGAAGGAGAGATAAAGACCTTCCCAGACAAAAAAAAAAAAAAAGATAAAGAAGTTCATCACAACCAACCAGTATTACAAAAATGTTAAAGGAACTTTTTGAACATCTTTAGCATAAAGTCTATTTTATCTGCTACAAGAATAGCTACCACCTTTTTATTTTAGTTATCATGTGCTTGAGATGTCTTTTATTTTTTCACTATCAGTTTATATATATTTTTACATCTAAAGTGATTTTCTTATTAGGCAGCCTATCACTGAATAATACTTTCTTATGCATTTAGCCACTTGTCTCTTTTGGTTGGAGAATTTAATCTTCTTTCACTTAAAGTTGTTATTGATAGTTAAGGGCTTACTTCTGGCCCTTTTTCTCCAACAATTAGATATGTAGTGATCAATTCGTTCGAGTTCCCCCAGGACCTCCATGATGCAAGATGCAAGTGGATCTCCCAGGAAGCAGACATAATGCTAGGCATCTGCATATAAACCTTAGGCTCTTTTCCTCCTAAAGAAAGTATAGTCCCAGGGGGCCTTCTTGGTGCAATGCTGTGCTTACCTCATTGGGGGCAATGTGATTGGAATGTAGCTGCTTCTCTTGCCCTTATAACAAGGTCATTCTTGGTCTCTGCAGTACAACATAATGCTTCAACATCAATCCCATGTTGTAAGATTTTCACAAATATGTCTTCTTTATGGGTATGTGCTTGTTGGTATTCTTGAGGGAAGTGAAATCAAGAATGACTTATGACACAATTGATGACATCACTCTGAAAAAGAGGCCATTTTTTTTATATATCTAGTCTCTTAGAAGCTTCTGTATATCAATCAAAAGTGCATGTCATTGTTTTTGCAAAGTTCTGAACACTTATTTTCTAGAGCATACCATAACTGGATAAGTTTATCTATGTAGTTTAAAAATGTCCCACTACCCAAAATTGCTTTGATAATGTTTAGCAACTTAACACAAATGCAGTAGTGTTTTTTTTATTTTTATTTATACAGTCATTTTTCCAAATGGAGGAGTAACAGATGATTTGGATGCAATGAAAACAATTGGCTTTGGATTCTTCTTCTTCTTCTTCTTCTTCTTCTTCTTCTTCTTCTTCTTCTTCTTCTTCTTCTTTAGTTTAAACAGAACTTTATCTCAGGCTTTACACTGGACACAATCTATGTTAAATTAGACCCAGTCTGGTTTAACTCAATTGATTTTGATGTTGGACACAGCCTGAAATGTGTCAGAGAATGAGTAACACTTAAGTCAGACCCTGACTCCCTCTGGACTCACTCCCATAAAAGAATTTTTCAAATAAAGTCAGAGAGCTCATATTTAAAAACATGTGAACTTCAGATATTTAAGAGGCACTTTGAATGTTTAAGAGCAGAAAGAAAGTGGTGAGTGCACTGGGCACATAAGATAACTACGTCTGGTTGCTTGTTGCACTTGGGAATCTTCTTCAGATCCCACTCTGACATCAAAATAAAAAATAAATTCTGGAGATTAAACCCTTGTCCAATGTATCACTGGCAAATATTTTATCCTATGCAGTTGGTTCCCTTTTCATTTTGATGATAGTTTCTTTAGAGTTCAGAAGCTTTTTAATATGTTGTGGTCCCATTTACTTTTTCCTTCTTTGTCCTAGAGATACATCAACAAAAATATTGCTACATAATATTATATGAAATTTTACTGTCTATGCTTTCTGCTAGAACATTTATGGTATAATAACTTATATTTAAGTGTTTTATCCATTTTGAGTTTATTCTGGTGTATGGTGTAAGTTGGTGGTCTAGTTTAATTTTTTTGCATGTACCAGTCCAATTCTCCCAAGACCATTTATTGAAGAATGTCCTTACTCCACTCTATGCTTGTGCCACCTTTGTCAAATATTGATTGACCATAGAGGCATGGATTTATATCTGGGCTTTCTATTCTATTCCATTATCTATGTATCTGTTCTTATGCCAGTACCAGACTGTTTTAATTACAGTGGGCTTGTAACATCGTTCAATAACAGGTATTGTGATCCCTCTGACATTGTTCTTCTTTCTCAAGTTTGCTGAGACTTTTTGGGGTCTTTTTTGATTCCATATAAATGTTTGGAATATTTGTTCCAGGTCAGTGAAATATGCTTCTGGTATTTTAATAATTGTGTTGAATCTATAGATTGCTTTGAGTATAATGGGTATTTTAAATAAGTATATTGATTCGGACTCTCCTCTGGTGTCTACTGAGACATAGCTCAAACATATCAAGAAGAATGCAAAAATGATTCCCAAAAGTGAAATCAGCAAACATTCACAGCAATAAAAAGAAAGCTGATGGGAGAAAAATAACTAAAATAAACAGCTGAGGTAGGGAAATAATGAACTGTCTCATTAGCACACTTCCCATGAATTCAGTTCAATGAATGGATAAATACATGGAAATACAAATATGAAGAAGATGTTTAACAAACATACAGTAAACTCATATACAAATAAATTTGAAATTTACATTATACAAAAAAACAGAAATTAAAAATTATATGATCACATCAATAGGTGCAGAATATGCATTTGATAAGATACAACATCTAGATTATGTGTTCTTGAGAGAAGATGGAAGAGGAGTGAATGGGAGTTATACTGACCTCCCAGGGCCAATCTGGAATTACCACTCAATTATGGAGAAACAAACTAGAACAAACAACTGAGCAATAGCCAGAGAGATGCAATATCACTTTAGACAGACCGAACCAGCTTTGTTACAACCCATCTGGTAAGGAGTGTGGTAGAGACTCAAGGGGGTGGACTGGATGGCCACAGGCAGCAACACCAGAGAAATAATTAAGCAGCTGGTTGGATCCCCTGGAAAAGAATGGAGGCTAAACTTTAACTTAGGATTCCCACCCTAGAGCACCAAAGCCCAAAAAGTACACAGATAACAACCAGCAGCAAAAAGCAGAAGGGCTGCAGAGACAGACAGCTGGAAATGCAAGAATCATTTAAAGAGCCAACACACAAATTTTCATTCACATCCACTTACCCCGGGCTCTGGCAAATGTGGGGTCATACTGGGCTGGAGACACCTGAGGAGAGACTGGGAATGGAAGCCTTGGGGAGAGAACTGAGAGAGTAGATGCCATGGTTCAGGTGCTGAGTCAACCCCCAGACATAGCACCCTTCATGTTCAAGCCCATCACTCCCCTCTGAGCAGAAGCAGCCTGAGGGGAAACAACAGCACATACCCCAGGAGGCTCTCTGTCTTGGTCCTTTGGTGCTTAATCCTGAATGCTGAGTGCAGAGTGACTAGATTAACAACCAAGGAGATAGCCAGAGACAGTAGATCTATGGCAAAAAGGGGAGTGTAGAGTTGACTAGAGAGACTTGAGGAGAGACTAAGGACAGAGGCCTTGAGGAGAGTACCCACTAGGACCCCAGTGCTGAACCAACCCCCATACACAGCAACCATCATGCTCAGGCAGACTACTCCTCTCCTAGCAGCAGCAGCATGAGGGGAAACAATAGCCTCCACCCTAGGAGGGATTCTGCCCCTCCCTACTGTGCTTAAACCTTATTGCTGAGAGCAGGGTGACCAGATTAACAATTGAAGGAGACAGCCAGGGACAGATCACTGGAAGTATTAAATGGGTTGCTTAAGGTCAGATGGGGTCAACATCTGACATCACCAGAGGCAGATCCAGAAAGAAAAAAACTGGTAAATACAAGAGGCTGCCCAGATGAAAGCCACTGTGGTCTTCATGATTTGTGCTATTTTCTCCCCTGCAGAGCTTTATAACATTCATTTCTTGTCCAGCAAGTTAATATATATTAAGTCACTAGATTTTATACTATAGTGTATTTCAGTTCACATATTTTGCCTCTCCCTTCTCTTAGTGTTACAGAACAAACAAGGGGGGCCCGGGACAATAATACTATTACTGAAAGAGACTCAGGTCCATCATGTCTGCTGCCTTAAAGGGAAGATATCTCTCAATGCCAGACATTCGTGAAAAGGAAAAAAAAAAAAAACGTTTATTTAGTGCTCTACAAACTTAAAGTAGTGACCTAACGTCTTTATCAAAATCTTAAAGTCCCTTAAAACACCCACGAACACACACAGTCCTTCCTTCCCCTTTGCCCAGTCTGGGGTACCGTATCTCAGGAAAGGAAGTAGAAGTCCAGGCTCAGGCAACCCTGGTTCTTCCCAGTAATCCATACTCGGCTGGTAGGCCTCTCTCTGTTCTTGGCACCCTCAGCTGTGTCACCGGAATCTCTGCTAAAGCTGGGTAGTGGTTCCCCCTACTACTGCTATAGGGGTCCCCACTCTGGCAAAGGTGCGTGGTCCTTTCTCCACTGCTCCAGCCACTTGTCCTCTCTCCACCGCTCCAGCCATGTGGTCCTCTCTCCCCCAGGACCACGGGAGTCCCCACTCAGCCAAATCCGCATGGTTCTCTCCTCTATGGCTGCCGTGTCTGGGTTTAAATCCCCGTGCCAATCTTCCTCTGCAGCCCCATTTCCAACTCCTCCCACACTCAGCCATACTTGCCCTCAATCTGCTGTCCTTTCCAGCTTTTCTGATCACCATCATGGGTCTGGGCAAGTGTCACCCCATGTCACGGGGCCAATCTTCTCCGAGCTCCCACGCAGGTGCTGTAACTCAGGGGACCTGCCCCCCAGTCACATCTTGGGGGGGTGTCCCTTTCCATTTCCCTAGCCCAGAGCATGGCCACAGCTATTTAGCATATTCAAGCAACCAGCCAAAGGCTATAAGTATGTTAAATGACCATGCCATGGATTAGCTGCAAAGCTGCCCTGCATGTTCTTGCTCTGTGTGCCCCTTCCCCCAACTCATACCTGTGGGGGGGAGGGGTAAAAAAAATCTTAGAATCTCCTGGACACCTTGAGTTCTGGGCCCCATTTCAAATGTCCATTTGGGGTTCCCCCTCTTAGCTGCACCCTGTAACATTAGCCCATTTTACCTCCCTCTTTCCTTGCAATATTTTCTTCTCAAATTTTGTTTTCTCTCTAGCTACAACTTGTTTCCATTCAACACTCTTACTATTTCTCCCCCATCCAGACACTCAAAATGAATTTTCTTGTCAAGGGTCATGTCACATCCTTTTGATTAGCTCTTAAAATCCCTGCATTCTCTCTCCCCCTTTAACAATCTTTGCTAGTTAGTTGTGGGTAGAATAGTTGTTGTTACATTGCTTTTTCAATTTTATCTCTGGAGCTCAGTAATTCTAATTTCAAATATAAAATTTTACTGGTCCCTTCTCTTACTCATTTTTTCTTCTCAAATTTTAACTTTGCTGTATTACCTTGTTTTTGTTGTTGTTGTTGTTTCCATTTCCATTTCATCATGCCCTTCTATTTTTCTTTATTATCCTATTTTTTTCTTTTTCCTTGCATCCCAAATTTTAATTTCTCCCTCTCTTAGCCTGGATTTTCTCCTTCACTCTTAGTATTCCCTCTCCTGCTATCATTTCAAAATCACTTCCCATTCTTCTAGACATCCCTTAGATTTTTCTTTGTTTGTTTTTTCTCTTATCCCCATACACCTATATTAATTTTAGCTATTTGTTGTTAATAATACTGTGGTGGATCTTTCTCTCCAATTAGGCTCCTATATTCTTATTAATTATATACTATTTTCCCTTCCTTTTTTCTCTCATTGTATATTATTTAATATTATCTTAATCTCTGTTTAAAGATAATTTTATATGCTTCCCTCCTCATGCTCCACTATGTATTCTTCATTCCCTTTTTATTCATGATGTAAATTTTACATTCTCTCTTTCCATTGTTCCAACTGGCAACTCTTATTAGTATTCCTCTCTCTAAGCTCTCAAAAACATTTCTCTTTAAGTAGGGCATCTCATATCCACTTCCCTTTCTTATAATAATAGTCTTAATCTTGTCACACCCTTATTAATACTGACTCATTTGCTGTTGATAGTGTGATGGTGGTGGGAGTTATTTTTGCAGGTGTGGGTTTGTTTCCTGGATTTTGTGGGGGTTTTTCTGGAACCACCTGGACAACAGCACACAACATGGTGGGTAGAGTAACCCTAAGTAAACCAGCAGCAGAGAAGGACCCACCAAATAAACACCCAACAACTATTAAAACCCAATTACATCCATAAAGCCAGCATAATGACATAAAGGGTATCCCAGGAGCATCAAGTTAAGGTAATCAAGGAGACTGCACCACTGACTCTCACAGGCATCCTATCACAGAAGTTCATACCATAAAGTCAGAAAGTCAACACAGATCAATTTAAGAAGCAGAAGCAAACAAGAAGAGTACCACAAATAATGGAAAGACAAAGAAACAACTCCCAATCAAAAGGAAAGGGGGAATCTTCAAATGAGTGCTAAATGAAATAGAGGCAAGTCAACTATCATAAATTTATTTCAAAACAATGGCTATAAGGAAGCTCAATGAGCTCAGTGCAAATTACCAAAACTACAGGGAAACTATGAGGAAGTTATATTGCAAATTATATCAGCATAAAAAGGGACATAGAAACAATCAACAAGGGCCTGGAGGAAATGAAGAACACAATTTCTGAATTGAAGAACATGGTAGAAGGAATCAAAAGCAGGCTTAATGAAGCAGAGGACTACTCAGTGAGCTGGAGAGAAAAGTAGGAAAAAAATTCCCAGAAAGAGCAAGAAAAGGAAAAAAACTAAAAAGGAATGAAGAGGTGTTAAGGGACAATGTGAAATGGAATAATATCCATATTATACGGATACCAGAAGGAGAAGAAGAAAAGTAAGGGATAAAAAACCTGTTTGAAAAAGTAATGGTGGAAACTTTCACTAATCTGATGAGAGAAAAAGTGACACAAATCCAGGAGGCACAGAGGGTCCCAGTCAAGACGAACCCAAAAAGGCCTACTCCAAGACACATCATAACTAAAATGGCAAAATTCCAAGACAAAGAGAGAATCTTAAAGGCAGCAAAGGAGAAAAAGGAGTAACATACAAGGGAGCCCCAATAAGACTAGCAGCTGACTTCTCAACAGAAACATTACAAGATAGAAGGGAATGCCAAGATATATTCCAAGTAATGAAAAGCAAAGGCCTGGAATGGAGACAACTCTACCCAGCAAGGCTATCAATTAAAACTGAAGGTGAAATAAAGAGCTTCATGGACAAAAGAAGGCTGAAAAAATACACCTCTACCAAACCAGCATTACAAGATATGATAAATGGACTACTTTAAAAAGAGGAAGAAAAACAATTAGAGAGAAAGAATTAAAGATACAAAGGGAGTAAAGTGGCAATGAATAAGTACCTATCAATAATAACTTTAAATATAAACAGATTAAATGCTCCAGTCAAAAGACATAGGGTACCTGAATGGATAAGAAAACATGACCCAAACATGTGCTGCCTACAAGAGACCCACCTCAGAACAAAAGACTTACGCAGACTGAAAGAGAAGCACTGAAAAAACTATTCAAAGTAAAAGCACAGGGGAAAAAAAGCTAAGGTAACAATACTCATATATGACAAAATAGATATGAAAACAAAGAGCATAAAAAGGGACCCAGAAGGACAGGTGAAAATACTCAAGGGAAGAATCCATCAAAAAATCATATACATTATAAACATATATGTACCCAACACAGGAGCACCAAATATATAAAGAAAATATTGGAGGACTTCAAGAAAGATATACACAGCAACACACTTATACTAGGGGATTTTAACAACCCATTGTCAAAAATGGCTAGATCTTCCAAACAAAATATCAACAAGGTTATTGGAGCATTGAAGAATGTCCTACATCAAATGAACTTAACTGATTTGTATAGAGCCTTTCATCCCAAAGAAGCAAAATACACATTCTTTTCAAATGCACAAGGAACATTTTCAAAGATGGACCACATGATAGCACACAAAACGAGCCTCAGCAAATTCAAGAAAATTGAAATCGTGTCAAGCATTTTATCCAACCACAAGGGTCTAAAACTAGAAACCAACCTCAAGGAAAAAACTAAAAAACACAGAGACTCATGGAGATTGAATAGTTATTTAATGCTATTAAAAATTGAATGGGTTAAGAATGAGATCAAGGAAGAAATCAAAAAGTTTTTGGAAACAAATGAAAGTAAACTCACAACAATCCAAAACTTATGGGACACAGTAAAGGTAGTCTTGAGGGGGAAGTTCATGTCAATACAGGTCTACCTAAAAAAGATAGAAATATTTCAAAGGAACAATCAAACCCTCCACTTGCAAGAATTGGTGGAACAACAACAAAGACATTCCAGAGCAAGTAAATAAAAGGAAATAGCCAAGGTCAGAGCAGAATTAAATGACATAGAGACTAAAAGCACAATTCTAAGGATCAATGAATCCAGGAGCTGGTTCTTTGAAAAGATAAACAAAATTGACAAGCCTTTCAGCAGACTCATGAAGAAAAAAAGAGAGAAGACCCAAATAAACACAATCAGAAATGAAAGAGGAGAGATTACAACTGACACCACAGAAATACAAAGAATTGTAAGAAATTACTACGAAGAACTGTATGCCAAGAAATTTGAAAACCTAGATGAAATGGACAAATTCCTAGAAAAATGTAATCTTCCAAAACTCAATGAAAAAGCAGAAAACCTGAACAAACCAATAACAGCAAAAGAAATTGAAGCAGTAATTAAAAAACTCACAACACACAAAAACCCTGGACCAGATGGTTTCACAGAAGAATTCTACAAAGCATTTAAGGAAGAGCTAACCCCTATCCTTCACAGACTATTACAAAAAATCCAAAAAGATGGAAGACTCCCAAACTCTTTTTATTAAGCCAGCATCATCCTAATCCCAAACCAGTCAAAGACACAATTAAAGAAAACTACAGGCCAATCTTGCTAATGAACATAGAAGCTAAAATCATCAACAAAATATTGGCAAACTGCATCCAGCAATACATTTAAAGGATCATACACCATGGTTAACTGGGATTCATCCCAAGAATGCAAAGATAGTGGAATATTTGCAAATCAATAAATGTAATACATCATATAAACAAAAGAAAAGACAAAAATCTCGTGATCATTTCATTGGTGTGGAGAAAACATTTGATACGGTACATTACCCATTTATGATAAAGTGCTCAGATAAGTGGGAGTAGAGGGATCATTCCTCAAAAAATAAAGACCATATATGAAAAATCCACAGCCAACATCATACTCAATTGGGCAAAAACTAAAATCTTTCTGACTAAGATCAGGAACAAGGCAAAGATGTCCACTTTCATCACTTCTCTTCAGCATTGTATTGAAAGTCATAGCCACAGTAATCAGACAAGAAAGAAAAGGCATACGAATTGGAAAGGAGGAAGCAAAGCTGTCATTGCTTGCAGATGGCATGATAGTGTATACAGTAAGTCCTGTAGACTCCACCATATAACTACTCAATCTAGTAAGTGAACTTGGCAAAACACCGAGATACAAAGTCAATATTCAGAAATCGTAGGCATTCTTGTACACCAACAATGAGGCATCAGAAACAGAAATCAGGGGGGAAATCCCATTGGCTATAGCCACAAGAAAAACAAAGTACTTAGGAATAAACCTAACAGAGGAAGTGAAAGACCTGTATTCATAAAGCTACACAACACTGAAGAAAGAAATTAAGGAAGACACAGACAAATGAAAGAATATACCATGTTCATGGATTGGAAGAATTAACATCATCAAAATGTCCATACTACCCAAAGCAATTCATAGATTCAAAGCAATCCCTATTAAAATACCAATGACATATTTCACAGACATAGAAAAAATATTTCAAAAATTTACATGGATCATAAATGACCCTGAATAGCCACAGCTCTTTTGAGAAGGAAGAACAAAGTAGGTGGGATCACCATAACTGACATCAAACTATAGAAATCCACAGTAATCAATATAGTCTGGTACTGGCATAAGAACAGATACATAGATCAAGAGAACAGAATAAAGAGCCCAGAAATAAATTTTTGTGTCTATGGACAATTAATATTTGACAAAGAGGGCAGTAGCATAAAATGGAGTAAAAATAGCTTCTTCAACAAATGGTGTTGGGAGATCTGGACAGCTACATGCAAAAAAGTGAAACTAGACCACCAAACAACACCATATACAAGAATAAACTCAAAATGGATAAAAGACTTAAATATAAGTTGTGACACCATAAAAGTCCTAGAGGAGAACATAGGCAGGAAAATCTCAGATATTCCAGGCAGCAATGTCCCCTAGACCAAGGGACATAACGGAAAGAAGAAACAAATGGGACTTCATCAAATTTAAAAGCTTCTGTATGTCTAAAAATATCATCAGAAAAGTGTAAAGGGAACCAACCATATGGGGAAATATATTTGCTAATGATAACTTGGACAAGGGTTTGATTTCAAAATTTATAAAGAACTAACAGGACTCCACACCAGGAAGACAAAGAATCCAATTAAAAAATGGGCAGAGGACTTGAACAGACACTTCACTAAGGAGGACATACAGAGGTCCCAGAGACATATGAAAGGATGATCAGTCATCCTTTTGTGATGGCTAATGATGGCTAGTCATCACTAGCCATTAGAGAGAGGCAAATTAAAACCACTGAGATACCACATCACACTGGTCATCATAAACAAATCAACAAACAATAAGTGCTGGCAAGGTTGTGGAGAAACGGGAACCCTAGTATATTTTTGTTAGGAATGCAGACTGGTACAGCCACTGTGGAAAACAGCATGGAATTTCCTCAGAAAAACTAAAAATGGAACTACCTTTTGACCCAGAGATTCCACTCCTGGGTTATACCCTAAAAATCCTGAAACACTAATTCAAAAGTATCTATGCACCCCAATATTCAAAACTGCACAATTTACAATAGCCAAGTGCTGGAAGCAGCCTAGGTGCCCATCAGTAAATGAATGGATCAATGAACTGAGGTCCATTTACACAATGGAATTCTATGCAGCAGAAAGAAAGAAGGAGCTCCTACACTTTGTGACAGCACAGATGGAACTGGAGAGCGTTATTCTAAGTGAGGTAAGCCAAGTGGTAAAAGACAGATACCATATGATCTCACCTATAAGTGGAACCTAGTTAACAAGCAAAATATAACCAGAGGCATTAAAATTAAGAATGAATTGACAGTAACCAGATGGGGGTGGTGGGAATAACATGGGGACAAAAAGGAAAGGGTCATAAATGAACATGTGTAAAGGCTGCATGGACAAAGCCAAAGGTGGGTAGCACTGAGTATGGGAGTTGGGGGTCAGTAGTGTGGGGGACAGTGCTGGTGGAAAAGTGAAAATAACTGTATTTGAACATTAATAAAAATATATATCAAAAAGATACATCTATTTATGTTTAAAACATTCAATAAAATGGGTGTACAAGGAAAATACCTTAGCACAATAAAGACCATATGTGACAAACCCTCAGCTAATATCATAGTGATGAATTACTGAATACTTTTCCTCTAAAATCAGGAACAAGACAAGGGTGTCTACTCTCACCACTCTTATTTGACATAGTTCGGACAGTTCTAGTCAGAGAAAGAAATAAAAGTCTTCCAAATTGAAATAAAGAGGTAAAATTGTCACTGCAGATAATACAATTCGTTATGAAGAAAATCCTAAAAACTCCACCAAAAAACTATTAGAAACAATAATCAAATGTAGTACATTTTCAGTATACAAAATAAATGTAAAAAATCCACAGCATTCCTATATACTGATAATGAAATTTCAGAACAAAAAATGGGAAGTACAATTTCTTTGGCAATTTCAGCAGAAAGAATAAAACACCTAGAAATAAACCTAACAAAGGATGTGAAGGACCTATATACTGGAAACTACACAACGAAATGTCAAAAAGACACAGTGAAATGGAAAGATATTCTGTTCATAGATTAATCAACATAGTTAAAATATCTGTATTACCTAAAACAATACACAGATTTAATGCAATATCTATCAAAATCTCAATGACATTTCTTAAGCAAACAGAGCAAAATAATCATCAGTTCTATAAGGAATTGCCAAAACAATCCTGAGAAAAAAAGAGCAAAGCTGTGAGTGTCACACTCTCTCACTTAAATTATACTATAAATAGACGATGATCAAAACAGCATTGGCAGAAGTACACAAATGAATGAAACAGAATAAAGAGCCCAGAAATAAACAAACACATATATGGGCAAATAATTTTTGACAAAGGAGCCAAAAACTCCTTTGGAGAAAAGAAAGCCTCCTCAATAAATGTGCCGGAAAAAATGGAAAACACATGCAAAAGAAAGATACTAGTTATGTGTTTGTCTTTTTTCTCTTTTTTCCCCTCTTTTTATTTTATTGATTATGCTGCTACAGTTGTCCCATTTTCCCTCTTTACTTCCCTCCACCCTGCCCTCCCCCTCCCACCCACATTCCCCCCCTCCTTTAGTTCATGTCCATATGTCATAAGTTCTTTAGCATCTACATTTCCCATACTATTCTTGCCCTCCCCCTGTCTATTTTCTACCTATTGTCTATGCTACTTATTCTCTGTATCTTTTCCCCCTCCCTCCTCCTCCCACTTTCCTGTTGCTAAACCTCCATATGATCTTCATTTCTGTGGTTCTGTTCCTGTTCTAGTTGTTTGCTTAGTTTGCTTTTGTTTTAGGTATGGTTGTTACTAACCGTGAGTTTGATGCCTTTTTTTACTGTTCATATTTTTAATCTTCTTTTTCTTAGGTAAGTCCCTTTAACTTTTCATATAATAAGGGCTTGGTGGTGATGAACTCCTTTACCTTGGCCTTATCTGAGAAGCACTTTATCTGCCCTTCCATTCTAAATGAAAGCTTTGCTGGATAGAGCAATCTTGGGTGTAGGTCCTTGCCTTTCAGGACTTGGAATACTTCTTTCCAGCCCCTTCTTGCCTGCAAGGTCTCTTTAGAGAAATCAGCTGACAGTCTGATGGGAACTCCTTTGTAGGTAACTGTCCCCTTATCTCTTGCTGCTTCTAGGATTCTCTCCTTCATTTTTACCTTGGCTAATGTAATTATGATGTGCCTTGGTGTGTTCCTCTTTGGGTCCAACCTCTTTGGGACTCTCTGAACTTCCTGGACTTCCTGGAAGTCTATTTCTCTTGCCAGATTGGGGAAGTTCTCCTTATTATTTATTCAAATAAGTTTTCCACATGTTGATTTTCCTCTTCCCCTTCTGGTACCCCTATAATTCGGATGTTGGAATGTTTGAAGGTATCCTGGAGGTCCCTAAGCCTCTCCTCGTTTTTTTGAATTCTTGTTTCTTCATCCTTTTCTGTTTGGTTGTTTCTTTCTTCCTTGTGGTCCACTCCATTGATTTGAGTCCCAGTTTTCTTCCCCTCACTATTGGTTCCCTGTGCGTTTTCCTTCATTTCTCTTATCGTAGCCTGCATTTGTTCATCTAATTTGCGACCAAATTCAACCAATTCTGTGAGCATCCTGATCACCAGTGCTTTGAACTGTGCATCTGATAGGTTGGCTATCTCTTGGTCACTTAAAAAAATTGGATCTGGAGCTTTTAATTCTGTTAGAGCCATCTTTTTTATTTTTTATTTTCCTTTGGTCTGGTTGCGGCTGTTAAGTATGAGGGGCAGAGCCTTAGGTGTTCACCAGGGCGGGGCACCCCAGTTGCTGGGTTGTGACATTTTATGTGGGGGCGGGGTCTGAGAGGGAACAATAGCACCTGCTCCGCTCTCTCTAGGTCTTCCATCCCCTCCACTGCCTCCCACAAGCAAGTTGGGCCCCTCTGGTGCTGGCTCCTGGGTGGTTGGGGTTGTGTACTTTTCAGACTCTGTGGGTTTCCCGAGGAGCCTCCTGTGAGGCTTAGAGAATCTCCTGGCCTCAACTCCCACAGGTGTTTTCAGTCAGTGCTCTTAGGCTTTGTTTCCCGGCGCTGAGTCCGTGGGTTGCGCAGTCTGTGTTGTTGCCTGTTTTCACTTAGTTTGCACACGAATGTGTGGCTGCAGACAGCCAGCTGCCTTGCGCCCCTCATTGGGTCTGCTCATTGCCTCCCACGCCTAGGGTCTGCCACTGGTCCATCAGCTGCCCCTGTGCTTCTGGGGTGCACCAACTGCCATCTGTGCCCTGCGCACCTGTGTCTGCCAGGCACTGCTTTTTCCTGCTGGGACCTCTCGACCCCTCTCCATAGGCCTCCGACTCTGCCCCTCCTTACCGGTCTGTATGTATGGTAGTCGAACTTCCATTCAGTTCATTTCTCTCTGTTCTAGTTGTTTCTTGTTTCTCAATTTTTGTTGTCCTTAGTTTTGGTTGTGCGAGGAGGCACAGTATGACCACCTATGCCTCCGTCTTGGCCGGAAGTCGTGTTCATCTTTATGTGCACAAATTAACTCAAAGTGGACTAAAGACCTAAATATAAGACCTGAAACAATAAATTATGTAGAAGAAAATATATGTACTAAATTTATGGACCTCTGTCTTAGAGAAGATTTTGTGAATTTGACCATAAAAGCAAAGGCTGAAAAGAAAAAAATAAATAAATGGGACTATATCAAACTAAAAAGCTTCTGCATAGCTAAAAAAACTACTAACAAAACAAAAAGGCAACCAACAAAGTCAGAGAAGCTATTCAATACTTACAATCAATAGCTCTGACATGGGGTTAATATCCAAAATATATAATGAACTCATACAACTCAACACCAAACAAACAAACAATCCAGTTATAATATGGATAGAAGACATGCACAGACACTTCTCCCAAGAAGACATATGAGTGGCCAATAATATTTCAAAAGATGCTCAATTTCATTAGCTATTTTTTATTAGGGAATAGAACATCATACTTGTTAGAATGGCTATTATCAATAAGGCAAGTAATAACAACTGTTGGAGAGGTTGTGGAGAAAAAGGAACTCTCATTCACTGCTGGTGGGAATGTAAACTGGCACAGCTACTGTGGAAAATAGTATGGAGGCTTCTCAAAAAATTAAGAATAGAGTTGCCATATGACCCAGCAATGCTTCTTCTGGGTATCTACCCCATAAAATTTAAAACATTTATTTGAAAGGTATAGGCTCCCCTGTGTTTATTGCAGCATTATTCACAGTGGCCAAAACATAGAAATAAACAAAGTGTCCTTCAACAGATGACTGGATAAAGAAAATGTAGTGCTGTACAATGGAATGCCACTCAGCCATAGTAAAAATGAAATGCTGCCATTTGCAACAACATGAATGGGTCTTGAGAATATCATGCTAAGTGAAATATGTCAAAATGTCAAGAACCATATGATTTCATGCATATGTGGGACATAAAACTGAAATTAATAATTGAACAAACAATAGAAACAAACAAAACTCATAGACAGACAAGAGTATGGTGGTTACCAGAGGGGAGGAGGTGCAGAGGGTAGTAAAGGGTAAAGTGGGTCAAACACATTATGACAGAAGATTTGACGTAAGACCTTAAGTCAAATGATACAGAACATGTATCATATAATTTTATACTTGAAACCTTTATAATCTTATTAACCAACATCATGCCAATAAATTCTTAAAAGAAAAAGAAAGGCACATTATGATTTTCAAAGTTTATTTGGGCATACATCGGTTTGAATCAGACAGCACCAAGCCAAATGTAGTTTGAAGCACTACACCCGGAGAAGCCAGGGGAAAATTTTGTATAAAGAATATGAGATTCAAAGAAAAGAATTGATTTTGTTTTTTATTGCTCAGAAGTTACCTTATTTGAGAAAGCCTAATAGACTCTTTGTTATTTGTTTGTTTACCTGGGCTCCCATGACATTTGAGCCAACTCCAGCTAATAATGATCTCTTTGATTAAATACTTTAACACTGTATATATTCCTATTTGGCTCTAGGTCTTAGTCCATTAGATGGCATTGTTACTGTGATAGCTGATGGAAAAACAAAGATAGCTGATTTCTAAACTCTGAAAACTAATGTAAACATTTTACTTCTCAAATTATAGCTTCATTAATAGGGTTTTTCATCCACACCAAGAAAAGCAGCTCCAGTTTTTCCTTTAAAAAAGAAAAAGAAATGGTTGAATAAGAAATTCATTGCTTGGCCCTGGCTGGCGTAGCTCAGTGGATTGAGCGTGGGCTGCAAATCAGGCATCGCAGGTTCGATTCCCAGTCAGGGCACATGCCTAGGTTGCAGGCCATGTCCCCCAGCAACCACACATTGATGTTTCTCTCTCTCTCTCTCCCCCTCACCCTTCCCTCTCTAAAAAATAAATAAATAAAATCTTTAAAAAAATAATAATCTCAAAAAAAAAAAGAAATTCATTGCTTGTACAGTGGCAGCAGGACTGTAGGTCATTCCTGGATGTGCCTCAAACTAGGCTCAGCAGTCTGCTAGGGCTGGTGCTTCTAGGATAACTTCTGCTGGTTCATAGTCCACATGCAAGTCAAGCTCCATCTGGTTGAAAATGCATACTATAGTTACAGGGAGGTGAGAAGGGATGTCTAGACAGCCATCCCAGCCACCAATTCTTGTAGTGTCAAAAGTTCTCACCCTGAACTTCTTTCCACCTATGGGCTTATCTATACAGGCTCATTTGCAGCAACACACAGGAGAAGCAGCACTGACCAGCCATCTAGACTTAGGCACTATGCCTGGCTCTGTGTGACACTGGGGGAGTATCTTTCTTTCTGTGGGCTCATGTGTCTTGGAGGCAAGACTTGTGAAGAACTCAGGATTCTTTCCTCTTAACTCCTCTCCATGGAGCCTCCCTATCATTGTTTTACATTTTGCCTGTCCTGCTGCATCTTGCTCTCTGGGATCTGAAACCAGAATCAGTGATTATTTGGCTGGGAGTGAAGGCTTCAGTATCTCAGAATCCTCATTCTTCCTAGGTTCAGAGAAGATTAAGTAGTAACTTCAGGCATGCTGCTGCCAGGCTTAGAAACTGTTTTACACCTACTCTAAAAGAAGGAAAAGCCATCTGTCTTTTCCTGGTCCACATCCAAGCTTCCCTGAAATTCCCTGTGGCCTCTGAGGTACATTTAATAAATCTATTCTCCAAGTAAACTGTGGCCTAGACTCTCCACTGTACACAGATTCCAGCATAAGGACACTCATGGTTTTGTCACTCTCAGGATTGATTCTGAGTCTCATAACAAGGCAATGCCTGTGAATTGTCTGTGAAGTGGTCTCCCTTTCTCAGCATCTTTAATATCCTGATGGGTTGATGGAATGAGTTAGGGAGGTTGAACAACCCTCTTCCACCCATATTTCTGGGTAAGTCTGGATGCATCTTTTCCCCTGGAGAATAGCTCATGCATCTAGACTCAGGTGTAACGGCTGCTAGATTTAGGACAAATGGGCTTCTACCCAAGACCTAGTCTGGGATGGAGCACATGCAGGATACTCATTAGAAAGTGCCTTGGTATTAACACCTGTGCAAGGGATTGGGCAGAATTAGGATTAAGTTGAGCTTTGCTGCAGGCCTATCAGTCTCAGCTGACCCGTGCTAACCTTCGGAGTTGAAAGGAATCTTTTGGGATTATATCAAGTTGATTGGGCAAAGTCAAGGTGATTTGTCATGTTAATGCAGGCAGCTGCCTCAGAAAGGGTGTGACTTTGGCAAGTCAGCTGTGCAAATGAGGGGTTCCCAGAGGGGATAACAACTGAAAAGCATCATGGAAGAAGCATAAGTACTAAGCATGTTTGTATCATTCACAACCTTTCCCCAATCTTGGTGAACAGAATAGGGCATTGCACACCAGACCATTCATCTCTCTTCCCTTTTTGATGTGTTGTCCCATGTCTTTTGTTTTCTCCTTCTTTGGACTCCTCACAACCCCTCATGTAGTTAACCATGGGTAGACGTGAGCCCTGGGTCATGTCCTGAGTCCTACTGTCCTTTCATCTTTCAGCATTCATGGCCTGCCCTACTGTATGGAAGGTGCCAGCTTGAGTGGGCATGTTGTCATGATGAAGGTCCCAATCACCAGTTGCCCATAGCTGCAGCTTTCTGAATCATCCAAATAGTTTCTGGAGAGGAATGTTCAAGTTTAACACAAGATTTGATGCAGATTGGTTGTTCTACTTGCTCAGTCATTTTGACTGTGACAGCTACGCAGTACACATGCTCACTCAATGTGTCTCCTACTTCCACTGACTAGTACAGTGAAGTCATCATTGTTCACACATGTGCATTCCTGTCCACTCTCCTTGGTTACATCAATGTGGTGCAAACCTTTCTCATATTAACAATGGCTGGATGTTTTCTAGACAGTGGCATTAAGTACATTTACAATATTGTACAACCATCATCACTATACTTCCTAAAACTTTCTCACAATCATATATTGAAACTATACACATATTAAACAATGAATTCCCATTCATCCCTCCCCACTTCCTGGTAACCTCTATCCTATTTTCTATATCTATAAATTTGCCTGTTTTAGGTACCTCATACAAGTGGAAGTATACAGTATTTTATCTTTAGTATCTGACTATTCCAATAGAAAAATGTTTTTAAGATCTGTCCATGCTGTACAGTATATAAGAAATTCATGATTTTATATGGCCATAACATTCCATTATTTGTACCATACACATTTTCTTTATTCATTCATGGGCTATTTTAACTTTTGAGCTATTTTGTAAATAGTGTTGCTGTAAATATTGGTGTCCAGGTATCAGTTTGTATATCTGCTTTCATTAATTTTGGTCATAAGCCTAGGAGGGGAATTGCTGAATCCTATGGAAAATCTATGTTTAAATATGTTATTATGTCATTCTATTTTTCAAAGTGGCCATATTTTACATTCTCACAAGCAATGTACAAAGGTTCCATTTAGAACATTTTGTCCAACACATTATTTTCCGAGTTTTTCTTTGTTTTGTTTTATTTTATTTTATTTTTTATTGTTGTTCAAGTACCCTTGTCTGTATTTTCCCCCTAGCACTCCCCTCCATGTATTGTTTTAGGAAATATCCATCCCAGTGTGTGTGAAGTGGTATTTCATTGTTGTTTTGATTTGCATTTTTCTAATGACTAGTGATGTTGAGCATTAGCCATTTGTACATGTTCTTTGGCGAAATGTCTTTTCAAATCCTCTCCTTGTTATTAAATAAGGTTGTTTGTTTTTCATCATTGAGTTGTAGGTGTTATTTAGGTCTCTGTGTATCAATTTATGATCAGACATATGATTTGCAAATAATCTCTCTCATTCTGTGGATTATCTTTTCACTTTCTTGATAGTATCCTTTGCACAGAAGTTGTTATTTTTCATGTGGTTTGGTGTTTCTGTTTTTTTCTACTATGGCCCTGTGGTTTTGGTTTCATATTTATATAACCATCACCAAATCCTAGGTCATAAAGCTTTTCCCCTGTTTTCTTTTAAGCGTTCAATAGTTTTATCTCTTTCATTTAGGTCTGATCCACTTATAGTTTATTTTTGCACATATGTAAGGTAAGAGTCCAACTGCATTTTGTTGCATGTGGACATCCAGTTTTCCTAGTGCTATTTGTTGAAAATACCATCATTTCCCACATTGAATAGTCTTGGTATCTATGTCAACAGTCTTTGACCATACACACAAAGATTTGTTTTGGGGATCTGTATTCTATTCTATTGGTCTACTTGTCTGGCCTTATGGCAGTAAAGCACTGTTTTGATTAATATAACTTTTATTACTGCAATAAATTTTGAATTAGAAATTGTGAGTCCTCCAACTTTGGTCTTTTTCAAGATTTTTCATTTTATCTATTTGAAGTCCCTCAATAATTCAATATAAATTTTAGGATAATTGTTCAATTTCTGAAAAATGCTATTGAGATTGCAGCAGAGATTGCATTGAATCTGTAGATAACCTTGGTGGTATTCTAAGCTTACCAATATTATCTTCCAATCTATCATTATGTTTCTCCAATGACATATGCATTTAATGTTTTAGCAGTGTATTGGTATTGTCATTGTACAAGTTTTTCTCTCCTTGATTAAATTTATTCATAAGTATTTTGTTCTGTTTGATGCTATTGTAAATGGAATTGTTTTCATTTTTCTTTTGGGAATGTTCACTGTTTGTATATAGAAATACAACTGATTTTTGTATGTTGATTTTGTATTCTGAAACTTTGCTGATGATACTTATTAACACTAATGTTTTTTGGTGGGGGGAATGGTGAACCTTTAGGGGTTTTTGCATGTATTATATCATCCAAGAGAGAGAATTTCATTTTTTTATTTTTTATTGAATTTATTGGAGTGGCATTGGTTAATACTGTAGAATTATATAAACTTCAGGAATACACTTCTATAATACATCATCTGTATTTTGTGTTGTGTGTTCACTACCCAAAGTCAAGTCTCCTTCCTTTTCAATTTGGATACACTTTCTTAATTTTTGCTTGTCTAATTGTTCTGGCTACAGCTTCCAATACTATGTTCAATAGAATGAACAAAATCAGTATTCTTGTATTTCCCTTAATCTAAAAGGGAAAGATTTTAGTCTTCTACCGTAAAAATGTTAATAGTGCATTTTTCACATATAGCCTTCATCATAATGAAAGTTTTCTCTATTCACAATCTGAGTGTTTTTATCAAATAAGAGTGCTGGATTTTTATCAAATGCTTTTTCTACATCAATTGACATAATCTAGTAGCTTGGCTTCTTTATTCTATTAATAGAAAAGGTTACATTGTGTGACTTATATTTGAACGTTCTTTGAATCATGGAAATAAATTCTACTTGTTGACAGGGCATAAATATTTTAATATTCTACTAAATTCAGTTTGTAAGTATTTTGTTGAGGATTTTTGCTTTGATGTTCCATTTTTTTTATTGTTGTTCAGTTACAGTTTTCTGCATTCCCCCCGCCACCAATCCATCCCCACCACAACCAAACCCAACTCACTCCCTTGCTTCCACCCTCCCCTCTGGTTTCGTCCATGTGTCCTTTATACTAATTCCTGAAAACCCTTCCCTCATTGTCCCCTCCCCCCTAACTAGATTGTCCTTAACAATCTAGATTGTTCCTAACTTCAATGTCCCTGGTTATATTTTGCTTGCTTTTTTCTTTTGTTGATTATGTTCCACTTCAAGGTGAGGTCATACTTGTCCCTCACTGCCTGGCATATTTCACTTAACATAATGTTCTCCAGTTTCATCCATGCTGTTGCAAAAGGTAGGAACTTCTTTCTGCTGCATACTATTCCATGGTGTAAATGTACCATAGTTTTTTAATTCACTCATTTACTGATGGGCACTTGGGTTGCTTCCAGAACTTGGCTATTGTAAATTGTGCTGCTATGAACATTGGGGTGCAGAGGCTCTTATGGTTTGGTGTTTCAGGTTTCTTAGTGGAATTGCTGGGCCATAAGGTAGTTCTATTTTTACTTTTCTGAGGAAATTCTATACTGTTTTCCACAGTGGCTCCACCAGTCTGCATTCCCACCAACAGTGCACTAGGATTCCCTTTTCTCTACATCCTCTCCAACACTTGTTTGTTGATTTGTTTCTGATGGCCATTCTGACTGGTGTGAAATGCATCTCACTGTGGTTTTAATTTGCATCTCTCTGATGGCTAG
>PVIA01012950.1:0-34885 GCA_004024845.1 Tonatia bakeri
TGGAGATCTAATGTAGAGCATGGTGACTAGAGTTAATACTGAATGGTATACTTGAAATTTGTTACAAGGGTAGATATTAAGCATTGTCACCAGAAAAACAAAGAAAATATTACCTCTTTGAGGTGTTGAATATAATAATCAACTTGACTGTGGTCATTATTTCCCAATGCATACATATCTCAGAATACCAAATTGTTCACCTTAAATACATGAAAGTTTATGTATTAACTATACCTCAAAAAATCTGAAAGAAACCACACAATTTACTCCAAATACATGGATATTTTAATTCAATATTTAAGTATTTCTAAAGGCATAAAAAGAGCAAAGGAAAAGGGCTGGGAGAGGATAACACAGCAAATCAAAACAAAAATAAAAATAGGAGGGTTAGAAAGCAGACCTGAAAACACTGAATCCTGAGACAACTGTTTGACAGCAAGAAAAAACCCAATTTGCCCTGCAGAACCCCCCAAGTTAGCAGTAATTGCTGACATTAGGTGTGTCCTGAGTGTTTCAGGGGTAAAGATGACAATAGAACTGGGAGTTTGGTACATCATTTTAAGAAGAAGTGTACTGCCTAATGATGTCTTCACCCACTTTGAAAAGACAACAGATTCTAAACTTCAGTCAGTTTGGGTAGCTGCAAAAAAAAAAATATATATATATATATATACTTTATATATATAGTATATAAATTATGTATATTTATATATACACTTATATATAAGTATATATACTTTATATATAGATGTATACACATATGTATGTATATATATATGGTAGCTTATAAACAACAGGAATTTATTTCTCACAGTCCTGAAGCCTAGAAGTCCAAGACAAAGCCACCAGTAGATTCAGTGTTCAGCGAGAGCCAGCTTTTTGATTCATAGATGGCCATGTTTTCGCTTTGTTCTTATACAGTGAAAGGAGGAGGGGAGCTCTTTGGGGTCTCTTTCATTAGGACAATAATCCCTCTCATGAAGGCTTTAACTTCATAACCTAGTCACCTACCAAACTATCCATTTCCTAATGCCAACTCATGGGAGATTAGGAATCAACATATGGCTTTTGGGGGTTTTACAACTTCAGTCTATAGCACTTTCTCTCTCTTTGTTCCTGGTATAAGACCAGGGGAACTGAGAGGCTGAGACTCTTTTAATTAAGAAAATATGGTCCATTTGAAAGTAGAGAATTAACTAAAACTGTTCATATTAAACATTGTAATACTCAGGTATCTTTTCCCCAAAATCACAAATTGTTGGAATCCAACGGGGGGGGGGGGGCGGTTGAAGGCTTCTTCTCTGGAGAATAAGACTAGGTTAAAAGACATGATATACCAATATGGGAATTCCTCTAACATAGTCACCTTTAGTTTACCAGCCTTACCCATATGCATAAAACTTTCAATGAGCTTTCCAGGCTCATTTATAAATATTAAGAGCCAGCCAACAATCACCTGAGAAAACTTCTAATAGGAGAGACAAAGACATTAGGGAAATGTAGGGAGATGTTGGAGAGAGAGTACAGACTTCCAGATATAAAGAACTAACTTCTGGGGTTCTAACATACAGTACAGTGACTGTAGTTCACAGTCCTGTATTATATACTTGAAATTCACTAAGAGTGCAGATCTTATTTGTTCTCAGCACAAATTAAAAAAGCAAAAGTAATTGTATGAGGTAATGTATGTGTTAAGTAACCTTGTGGTAATCATTTCACTCTGTATGCTATCACACTGTACAACTTAAACTTATACATTGTTATAGGACATTTATATTTCAATAAATTTGGGGAAAAGTAAAATAGGTGGATGCCAAGAATTGAATGGTGGGCTATAGATTGCCAAGCACTATTTTAGTATTTTTAATGTTTTCCCCTTAATGTGACAAATGGTAATGGCCAATGCAGTCCTTCACACAAAATATCAGGCCAAACCAGTCCTTCAGGCAAAGGATATTGTTATAAAATGGTTGGAATTCTTTGAGAAAGATCATGATGTGCTTGAAATCTGCATTCAGTATGATATATTTTAGACCCTAAGCAATTGTTTCTTTTATAATTCTAAGTGCCTGAAATTATTACATAGGAAATGGCATATACTCAATAAAGGTTTTATGGGCTGTCATTGAGAAAATGAAACATTTGGACTCAATAGAAAATGAATGTTGTTTATTATAATTAAATGGTTTCACCATAAATTTATAACATTTCTTTTAACTCATTTTATCTGAACTTGAAATTTCTACTTTCAATATGTGACTGTATATGTATTGTGTGAATGGGGGGAAACAGATAAGAAGAAAAGAGAAATCACCTTGGCTTGAATAACATCAATTCTAAGAAACTGTAACAACTTTTCTGGCAAGACTCCACTGGTGGTGTTTATTTTTCATTAAACTGTGATTCTTGACAGAATAGCTTATCAGCAGTAAAAGTAAAAAGAAAAAGTAAAATGAAGTACATAAAAAATAACCTTGAGCTATCCTAGGTAGAACCATTCCTGCCTCAAAGATTAAAAACATACTTTGAAATCTTTTTTTATCTTTCTAGTACTGAATAGATGCTATTAAAGTAAGCCTGAATATAATATAGCATATATATAAATTTTGGTTTTGGAGTGAACATCTCTTATACTTAGATCACTATCAGACTAATTTGATTTTTATGAAATTTGAATCAAGATGATAGTAATACCAACAAAATATTTAAAGATGAAAACAAATGGTAAAATAAATATTAAAACACTATTCATTGGTATTAATAGGTGGGTATGACACAGAATACTTGATTGTGAACATTTTCACATCAACTGTACACATCTGTGTAGTTAGCTGTTGAGGTAGTGCGTTAAAACTGCTTATGTAAAGTATGCGATATGGAGTGTGATGTTTGAAAGAGTTCATTTGGGCCAGATCAAAACACAAATATAATGCATATGTCACACTATGTCAGAAATAAGTGAATTTTTTTTCTTCCTAAAATAAAGCAGACTTCAACACACCCATTTTGTGGTGAGCAGTCTCCCCCGATTAAGATGTGATATGTCAGTTCCAATTCAGGCCATTCACATTCAGGCCACATAATTTCTGGTAGGTTTTCTTATGTATTGTAAAGGAGAGGGAAAATAAACAAGGAGTAAAAGGACAAAGGGAAAGTAAAAGAAAGAAGAATATATAATAAAAAAGATGGAAAGAGAACTCCACCTTCCCTTCACCCCCTTTTTTCTCTTAGAAGTGTGAGAATACGTGAAAGTTTGTAAAAATGGTAAGATTCCTTTGCTGATTTTGGTTGATTATATTTTCCAGAGTTTTTTACATATATTCAGATATTGTGCTAAGGAGCATAGCAATGGCACCAATTAAGAGTTTATATAGTTTTTCAAAGCTCACTAACAGGAGATTGTTCATACCTTTCAAGAAAAAGACATGAAACAGTTTTGTGTTTGCCTAAGGTAGATTATGTTCATGTAGATAAACTCCTAGATACTGTAAAAGTAATGAGCTGAGATGGTCCAGGCAATTATTTTCAGTGGGATAAGGATGTCAGTACTTTTCTCAATTTAGACTCTGAAATCTTTTTGTCCTCACACAGACTAAAAAGAAAAAAAAACATGACATCTTATTGGCACTGGGGACCCTTTTGTTCCATGATGGATGTGTTCCTTCTAGGAAGAGGAGGACGCTATTGGGCCTCATTCATTAAGTTGATGTAATGGTGGCATGAACTATCATCCACAGGGATTTCCAATTGAATGTTATCCCACCAATCACTTTCTCACAGCCTAATGGAGTGTCCCTGACATCAGAGTCTGATAAATTGCCCAGTGCCAATTAAAAAAGACACTTTCCCTGTCAGTCATTTAGCTGCAATATTCTCCTTTACTAGATTAGGTTCCACAAAAATGACAGAAGTGATGAAAGTTTATTTGTGAAATTCTTCACTCTAATTTCAGAAGCTACATAATCTCCTGGGTTTCCACCCTGGATCCAAAGTCAGAAAGGGCACTTACTGATGTCATTAGGAAACCTTTCTGAGCACACATTATTGTACAGAAATACAAAAGGGCACAAGCTTTTAGAGTGAAAATGAAATAATTGTGAAGAAATACATACTCATCCTTTTATCAAACTGATAATTTTGAAACACCAAATCGTCCTACTTTCAAATGAGTGGGCAGCACAAACTCTAAAGTTGTCCTTCTACTCTCCACTTCCTGCCTTTCCCAACCCATCTCAAATTGTTGTAGGATTTACAAAATTGCTCTGCTGCCTACAGAAACATTTTCTATCTTAGGAAGCAGATTTCACTGATAAGGTATTGCCTCTGAACATACATCAACCTCTGCTTTTTGATAACTTTGTTGCCAAATTAATGGATAGCAGATGTTAATGTTTTATATTTACCCCCATTAAAATATCCTTTAGTATCTATCAGCATTCAACACAGAAGATGCAATATTTTAGTGAAATTTTACAATGGGAGTTTTTTAATGGATATATCCTGTTCTCTTGCTTCAGGAGTAGCACGTCATACTGGTTAAGAGCTTCCTGTCAGCATATTAAAGATTGGATCTCCACTGTTCACTAGCCAATGACCTTGGGTAAGTCACTTAACTATTCTATGCTCTTGTGACTTACTCACTTACTAAGATCATGATAAGGTTTAAATAGAAAAGTGACAATCAAACTTTTAGCATTCACTGTATGTTAGCCATTATTATATATTAATCTCAAATACAAAATTAACATCTCCCTTGAAACGACATTTAAAATGCATTTGCTATACCAGGTCAAGGACTAGGTATTAAAAATATTTAGATGAAAAATTATGTGAATGTTCTCCAAGGGTTTGTGGGATGGCTAGAGAGATACATGCACACATGGCCTGAAGTAGGTCAGTTATAAAAATATTAATGTGTTAATGTTGTAGGGTAAAAATTCATAATTATATTGTTTACTTCTTTAAGGCTGACTCTATCTCATTTCGAAATTTTAGGTTAAAACACCAGTCTCTAAAATTTGTCTCTTTCAGTGGATCCTGTTACCTAGGTCAGTGGTATATTCATCCAAGTAATTTAATTAAAATATATGTTTGGTTAAATCATTCTTTAACTTTTTCCAAAGGGCAAAGTTCAGTCTAGAGCACTGCACATTCTTCTTCGGCTGCTTAACTTTATCTTAAACCTTGTTTGGGACAATCGTTTCCATTCTGACAATGAGAACTTCATATTGTTTTTTATTTCCCCTTTTCCTCTTCTACAGAAATATCAAATTAGCAGTATGTCAAGAGTTTTGAAGGAGTTCTGATACATGCCCATTATATACAATTATAAAATTCTATAAAATATTTTAAAAAACACCTATTTTGAGACATTAGACAACAGCTAGCCCAAGGCAGTAATTTTTGGAAGTATGGGAAACACATGAGCAAAGGTTCATATTCATCTGTTAATCTTTTCTATTTTATTTTATTTTGTTATTTTATTTTATTTGTTTTCCCTTGGAGCACTCTACAGATGGCTGCAATCCCACTAGGGGAAGGAGACTAAGATGGCAGTTTGGGGCTATGAGGTGGCAATAATTTGTGTTTTACTGTAACAGAGAGGAGAGAACAAACTAGAGAAGACAGAATTAGAGAGCAGGCTGACAACTGTGGCAGGGAGAATTGGGGGGCTAAGTGGGAAGAGTAAAGGGATTGAGAAAAGCTTTAAAAATAGAAAATTCGTGGACATAATTGTGGGGGATGGAGAAGGAGTGGGAGAGGTGGAGGGTATAGGAGGTATTAGTGGTGATGGAAGAAAACTTGACTTGGGGTGGTGATCATACAATACAGTGCGCAGATGATGTGTTGTAGAGTGTGCACCTGAAACCTGTAAAATTGTGTTAACCAGTGTCATCCCAATAAATTCAATAAAAAGGAAAAAGTAAATAAATAGAAAGGCACTCTAGAAATCTGTATAAGAATTCCTTTGAGTCCTTTACCACATATGTGTGCGTGCTTCCAGCAAGATGCCATGTGCCTCAGGGAAGCCAGCTCCTGCAAGGAGAGAGGGCTCTAGCTGACAAGGGATTCTGAGGTCACAAAGATTGGAAATGGAAGTTCTGGACAGTTAAAGTAGGTAGGAGCAACAGCCCTTGATAAATCTACCAGGAATTTAATTAAGACCTCCCTGCCCCCTGAAAAACACTATGCTCTTATACTTTAGCAGTGGGATTACCCCAAATCTACCATAACCAAACCTGATAACAAGCCTCGATAGTCGTCAGAAGAGTCTAAGCTGATTCCTCAGAAAACTGAATGCCAGAAAAGGAAGTAAAGAATCAGTCATAAATGGAAGAAAACAAAATCAACATACACACACACAAAAATAGCATTCACAGGTTCCTGTATATACAAGAAAAAATTACTAAACATGGGGATAAGCAGTAAAATGACTGGTAACCCAGATAACAAGCAATTAACAGAAACAGAGGCAAAGATGATGGAGGCATCCAAACTAAAGAGGAAGGAATTCAACGTAACTATAAAAACATATGGGGAGGAAAACTGGTAGAGAGTAGAAAAAAATAAAACATTCTAACATCCAGAAGAAAATTTAAAAAAGCAAAATAATAAATGGGTCACTGCATACAAGTAGAGAGAATAATAACAAACCACATAGAAATTTAAGATATGGAAAACACAAAATCTGGAATGATAAATGTAAGGATGAGAGTAATAGCAATTAAATAATAATTTAAACATTATAGAACAAGGGATCTATAAATTTGAAAATAAAGGCGATAAAAATACTCCAAACTGAAGAATAGAGAGTATGTGAAAACTAAAAATAATGAAGAGTGATTCAGTAACCTGTGGGATGGTGTATGGAAGTCTGACTCAATAATTTGTTCATGAATAACTTGTCCTGTTAGTTTAATGACAATAATATGCTTAAATAACTCTTTGCAGGTGCTATAGGGTGTTCCATTTTAAATATGGCAATCTAACACAAAATTTACTCATGTCTCCAGTCTTTTGGAAAGTGGTTTAAAGAGTTCTTTCTGGTTTGAAGGCAATAAGAGGAAGAATTAACTGTATCCATTGGCTGAACAGTTATTGAGAAAGATGAATTGCTCCATGCTAGGGCTTCCAAACGTGGAATACGGCATTTAACAAGAGTTTGCTTGTGTGTCTCAATTTATAAAATTCTTAGTTTTGTCCTACTACAGGAGATGATTCTTCCTGTACATGTGTGTAGTATACTACAAATGTGCTTTTAAATATCAAAAGTAACTAGTTATGAATACTTACCATTTACTTTTTAAAATATCATTAATACATGCATTTTAGAATAATTTCTGTTTTGATGCATTATTAAAGAATTTTTGTTTTTTTTTAAATATCTATCATTTTTGTCAACTAAGCACTACCATTTGAAATTACATAAACTTCAAAAAACATTTTTCTTTCATATTTGTTTTCCTTAGCTGTAGTCCATCAGAGAAATGTTATACTTTTTGTATAATCTTTCAAAATACATTTTCATTATTTGATATTTGAGAATCAGATTGAAAATTCACAATTGGTATAATGCCACAATTCTGAACATTGTTAGGAAAGAAAGCCAAATGGCATTTATCAAGGCCTACTCTATGCCAGACATTGTACTTGAGTATTGACCTAACCCTGGAGGGTGGTGTTATTATTAGCATCTTTCACAACGGAAATTTCTGGCTAGAATGATTGAACAGAGTCGAGCAGCCAATAAGTGACAAGATCAGAATATAAATTCTAAGGGTCACATTCTTACTTCTGAAATACTTTTTCAGTAGAAAAATAGAAAGCCATAGGTGACTTTGCCTCAAGGTTTTACGATTCAGTTACTAAATCATGCTATTTTTGTTACATGCAATAAAACCCTTTTATTGGGTTCTTCTTGTCTACGCTGTTATATGACGGATTACTGAGACTACCTTTTTCCTCAAACTAACTTTTAGATAAATATATACACTTGACTGCATGATTTGGTGTTCATCTTCTCCATGATACTTTTTAAAATATCTAAGTTCAGAGTCATATAGGGCTCAGAACCATATAGCACTAGATAGTTGAAAACCTAGGTATAGCTTCAAGCAACCAAGTCAGTGTTAATTAAGAATCAAAACATAGGTTCAGAAATATAGCTTTTTTTCCAAAGGCATAAAGAATATTTTAAGTAACATCTATGAAAAACTATTCAGAGAACTTTCTTGCCTATTTCCATGTCTCTTCCTTCTTTTTCCTTGTAATATCACATGAATCAGAAGATATTTCCAATGATATATTTATTTTTTTAATTTTTAAAATTGTTGTTCAAGTACAGTTGTCTCCATTTTAATGTACCATTCATTAATCATGGTGGATTTTTATTTGCTGACTGTTAGCTTACAGTGTGGCAAAATGTACCACTGCCGCAATACCTCCCAAAAGAAAATGTGGACACGTTCTAAAGCAAAACTAAATGAAAATGTATTCAACCAGACACAAAGTCTGAACTGGTGGGTTCAAAGCTCTGGCAGCTCAAATAACCCTGGCAGCTGGTGATACCAGCTATGGCTAAGAAAAAGTAGAGAAGCAATGAGGTGTTCACCACCACTAGAAAGGAAGAAGCATTTCTGGCAGAATGAAATTGACCAAGGCAGGGAGCAGTTGGCCCTGGCCACTGGCTTGTCCCTACCTTTAGTCACTTCAGGGAAAAAGTAATGGCAACCTCAGTATTGTGGCTGTTGTCTTCATCTGCAACCACATCAACTCCCCTTGCCTGTCCAGAACCGACACCAAATAGGAAGAGGCATGGGAGATCCTGGCTTACTTGATGTATGGGGGTGGGGGGGAAAGGGGTGTGTGTCTTCTTCTCCTTCAGCTCTCTTGTTTGTAAACTTTTGTCTTCTAAACAGAACAGGACATAAATATCTAACTTCATCTTTCATCAGCTTTTTTTCTTCACTGCAAACGACATAGTTGCTCTAACTGTCTCTATAGGACCTGGAAGGAAAGCCACCTTGAGATACTTTGAGAGGTAAACATCTGGTGGTTTCTGCATTGTGTGGGTGAAGTGGAGGTGCAGCTTCACCCCCTCTACCTCATTTTCCCTTTGACTGTGTTTTAGATCGCTAACCAGTACACAGGATTTGAGGACTATGCAACACAGCCCAAGAGGAAGCTGTGGTCACCTGAGAAGGAAGACAAGTGCCAACAGCTAGAAGAATTCAAAAAAAGGGTGTGGAAGCTGCGGGAGGAAAAGCTCATTTGAGCTGCCCAGCATAGCTCCAGAGTCCGCCAAGTGCTTTAATTCTAGCCCCTCCACCCACAAACTGATAATATACAGTTCCTTGTTTAAAAAATGGTGTTTATTTTCTTACTATTGAGTTTTGAGTGTTGTTAATATATTCTAGGCACAAATTTACTGTCAGAAGTGTAGTTTGTTAATATTTTCTTCAAGTCAATGGCTTGTATTTTAATTCCTTTACAGTACCACTCAAGAAGCAGACATTTTAAATTTAGAAGAATTCCATTTTATATATTTTATTTTCAGGAATTGTGTTTTATGCATGTTTTAAAATACTTGTATATAGAAATGCAAGTGGTTTATAAATTGATCTTATATCCTTCAGACTTGCTTATTGCTTTCAGTAGCATTTCCCAGATTTTGTAGAATTTTCTATACAGATTTGTCTGTGAACCTGAGCAGTTTCACTTCTTGCTTTCTAGTGTGAATAATATCTTTTTTCTTGCCTGATACCACTTGTTATAACCTCCTGAGCAATGTGAAATAGAGGTGATGAGAGCAGACATCCTCATGTTACACACAATACCAGGAAAATTGCATTTAGTCTTTCACCATGAAGGATGTTCAAATAGATTTTGCTTCATGTACTTAATGTCATTTAAATAGTACAAAATATTTAAGATTTTTAAGTCTGCCTTATAATTATCGAATGAACCTCTCTATTCCAAATAATGTACACTCATTTGAAATCATCTTTACCTGCTATTAATATAGCCATTCCACCTTTATTTTAATTAGTATTAATATGGTATATCATTTTATATTCTTTACATTAACCTGTTCTTTAACAACTTAACAATTTCTGTCATTTTTTGGAGTGTTTTGACTTCATACATTTAATTACTTATTGTAGTGTTTAAACCCAATAGTTTTTTAATGTTTGATGTTATCTCTATGTCTTATTCTTTTATTTATAATTTAAATTTTATCTATTATTTTAATTTTAGCTATAAATCTTTTTGTGCTTACTTTGCAGTTGAACGGTAAAGTTGTGTGACTTGTTTTCCTGCGACAGCGCACCACTCCGCAGACAGTTGGCCCTTGACTGGCACAGTCTGGGCTGCACAAATCTATTTACATGTTGATTTTTTTTAAAAAATAAATATATAGCTGGCCCTCTGTATATCTGGATTTTGCAACCATGGATTTGAACAACTTTGATAGGAAACAGTATTTTTAATCTGTAGTTGGGAATCTGTGAAAAAGAAAGTCAAATCAGTTTTTTTTTTCCTACCTGGGAGCACAGAGTATCTTCTAGACAGCAACACTGATTTTTGATGTATAGCATAAAAAAATAATGACTAATCACTACAAATTTCTAGAACAGTTCACCTTTTCTACTGTATCATTAATTTCACAGCTATGTAATTTAGTAATTTATAAGTAGAGTCTCTAAATCATATTAGCAAAGTTTTGTCACAATCCAAATTGCTAAATAAGGAAAATATTTTCAGCAGTGTCTTTCTTTTACTCCTTTTTTGCTTCAGTTAGCTTCACTTGATAAAATAACATTCTAGCAATTACTAAATACATGTGTTTTAAAGCATTTAGATAGCTAAAGTAAACTAAACATAGGAACTATCTCATATTCTTTCCATTATATGATTATTTTCTTATTTAAACAAACTAGCTACATAATAATCTTCACATGCAGGGCATGCACACTGAAACAATTTTAATTATGTATTCAATAAGATTGAGCAAAATCTGCTTATACTTTGTATAAATGCCCAATTTCCTATACTTTTTTAAGGAACACAGTTCAAGCTTCCTATTTTAGTAAATCACTTTAATTTATTTAAACAAATGAATATACAATGTAAATATCATAATGAAAGAACTAATTAAGAACAGGAGTTTTAGCTTAAATTAGTTCAATATATATAATTTTTATGTTAAATCTGAAAATGTTTCTAAATAGAGTTGGTACTCCACATACAATTGCTTTTAAACACACACACATTGAATAGGACATGGAAACTAAGTTTAAGTGGTTAGAAAGAAATATTTAAATACAAATTGATGATCTGCAATAATTACAGAGAATGGAAACTATTAAAAGCTACCTACAGGGCAGTAACTGCATTAAATTACAGTGTTGGGGAATGTTTAGCAATTTAGAACTTAATCACTTCCCTCTAAGGTGTATAGTAATTTAATTTTCTTTGATTTATATAATCATCTCAAATAGAAAAAATACAGTAGGAAGCAATTAAAAACCAAAATAATATATTCACATTAAAGGGATAAGGATCTATATCCATTCTTCATGTATTTAAGCAAATACATGTAATATTTTTTTTGTTCATTCAGTATTGCTAGACACACCCTAAATACTTTGAATACTCCAACTGTTAAAGAAATAATTTCTGCTTTCCTGAATTATGCAGTCTAGTGAAGGAAGGAAGACAGTAAATAAATAAACAAGTGCATTAAAATTATATTTTAGAGATAGTAAATGCTAAATTAGATCTGAACAATTGATTACTCAAAACCAGAAGCATTTACTGAATGTTTAAATTATATAAATACTTATATATGTGTTATAGTTCTCCGGTGCCACCCTAATTTAGCACTTTTTCACAAATTCTTCTTAATTCAAGAAATTTTGTTATAAGCTATTAAATGCATTAAGTTTATTTTCAATTAAATTAAACACACACATATATACCCTTTTTCTTACAATATAGTTCACTATGAAAAGAAAACAAACTGTGTCAGAAAAGTTCAATATTTTTCATCAAGTTATTTTTCTAAAGGTTCAGAAAGGATAGTTTGCTAAAATGTATCATCTTTCATAGAGGAAGGTTTTCTTTGTCACTGACATGCAATTCTGACAAATATTAACGTTGGAATGAGTGATTGCACGTGGAAGTCGCTAAATCAAGTCTTTTGCGTTCGACAGGCAGGTGAACTGTGAGCGCTCTGTTTTGTCACATGACCCACACATTTGGTCACAGAGCCACGGACAGGGACTCGATTTCTTAACCATTGATGCAAAGATGTCTTTTCTGCGGTATGCTCTGAATTACTTTATTTGAGTTACTTAATTTACCTGTTTTAAAATGCATTATTAATGAAGTAAAGTCACAGGATCAATCCTGTTTTATTCAGTTAGGTTTAATTAATGAAAAAAATAACTGGCCATAGATTGTATATCATACAGGGAATGTTCTAAGCATGCAGGTGTTCACTAGCATCAAGGGAGGAATTCATCAGGCAAATCATTCATAACACCGGACAGACTCTCAGAGGAGTGCCTCCTTTTGCTGTGGGTCTAGTATCAACTTCCTACAAGAGGGATCATATATTTCCCAGAATTTCTGAAAATAAGATCAACTTTGCCAGTGCAGGGAAAACAAGTTTCCTCTGAAGCATCAATTAAAAGCAAATGTTATACTCAAGAATCCTCTTTTACCCTTAGGTAGACATATTTCTGCTAAACCACAAGGGGAGAGTGACACCGGGCCTTTTCTCATTAGATCAGTAGCAAACCACTGATAAATAGTTTCCCCACTCAGGGAGAGTCAATATTCCTATTGGCTACTGAAATATGCTTTTAATCTTTACTCCTCCACATTATCAGTGTTTTCTCTCCTCACCTATCATGTAATTAGGCTATAAATTCATTTATCATTTGTAGATACATATTTGTTCTGTTAAGTGTATTACACATTAATATAATTTATATTTTTCTTACCCCTTTTGTTGATTTTAAATTGATTTACTGAGATCTGCTTATATTACTATCTCTGAAGTCTATATTTAATTTTTAAGTAAAATATACTATTTTTATTATTTTTAAATTTTATTTTTCAATTACAGTTGACATTCAATATTTTATACGGAGTTTCAGGTGTACTATATAGTGGTTACATAATTTTATGATTTACAAAGTGATTCAAGTACCCAACTGGCACCATTCATAGTTATTACAATATTATTGACTATATTCCCTGTGCTGAACTGCACATTCCCATAACTATTTCATAACTACCAACTTGTAATTCTTAATGCTTTTACCTTTTTCATCTGGTCCCCCAATCTCCCTTCTCCTGGCAACCATCAATTTGTTCTCTGCATCTGTGAGTCTATTTCTATTTTATTTATTCATTTATTTTGTTCTTTAGATTGCACATATAAATGAAATCATATGGTATCATATGGTATTTGTTTTTCTCTGTCTGACTTACTTAATTTAACATAATACTATCTAGGTCCTTCCATGTTGTCACAAATGGTAAGACTTCATTCTTTTTATGGATGAGTAATATTATATGTATATGTATATATGTATAAACACATGTATGTATATATGACTCAAATAAAATAATTCAGAATCACTTATACTTTATTTTTTTGAGCACTTTTAGATTCACAGCAAAACTAAGGGGAAGGTACAGATATTTACCATGTACCCCAGTTCCTACACATACAGAGCCTCCCCTATTAGCAGCACCCCCCACCAATTGTACATTTGCTATAGCATTGCTCCTCTGCCCTAAAAAGCACCTCTGTGCTCTGCCTGTCCATCCCTTACTTCCCACTAAACCCTGGCAACCACTTAACCTCTTCACTGTCTTCATAGTTTGGCATCTTTCAGAATGTCATGTTAGTTTTGTAAGAAACCACTTAACTCTCCTCCAAAGTAAATGTATTATTTTTCATTCCCACTAGCAATAAATGAGAGCTCCTGTTGCTTCACATCCTTGCCAACATTTGGTGTTGTCCTTTTTCTGGGTTTTGGCCATTTTGCTAGGTGTGGTGTGGTATCTCATTGTTTAATTTGCATTTTCCTGGTGTCATATGATGCAGAGCATCTTTTTATATGACTATTTTTGATCTGTACATCTTCTTTAGTGAGGTTTTAATAAAGTGTTTCCTACACTTTTTAATCTGGTTGTTAATTTTCTTAATGCTGAGTTTTAAAAGTTACTTTGTATATTTGGACTTTTTACCTTTTCCAAAACTAAATTCATTAAATAAGATAATGTAGAAGTAAGGTATTTATAATTCAAAAAACGTTATATGAATGCAACAAATTGTATAGAAATATAAATTAACAAAAGATAATTCAGAGGTAATTATGTTATTTACAAAATTATTAGTATTACAAAGTACTACATACTATAGGATTCCAGTAAATGGTGATCACCTACATTGTTTTTGGAGAATTATGTTATATACATAATTTAATATGCTTTTTTAAAAGATAAATTTCCATTGTATAAACTAATGACAAAATGTATCTTTTATATAAAATGATATAGGACTTTAACTATTTAACTTTAACTATTTTTATATGATTTTTTGTCATCATACCATCTGAATAGTTATCTCATTTCTTTCTTATGTATTGTAAAGCTTTGTATAATGAATGCTCTCTCATAATTTATTAAATTTAATTTTCTTAGTAACAAAGACAATTGATTAGTTCTAGAGATGCTAGATAAATAGTGCTTTTGTAGTTATGGGATCTATTTAATTAAATCACAATCTTAGTGCTAAGAAATTTGGTCATTTTCTCCAATATTTTAATGATCCACCCTTACATAATAGGTCAGACTGAATTTTCAGTTGATCTAGTTCTGTCACTAACTTTGCCAAAATCACTGACTCAGCCATTTGTCATTCTAGTGCTTGTGATCACATATTCATTTTTAGAGTGCTTAAACTTTCCTGAGTCTTAGGTTGTAGGGGAGGACTATTACTGTCTCTAGTCATAACCTAATTCCTCCTGTTCATGACAGGGTCTGTTGCCTGTTTTAGACCTTGTCTTTTCATCTGGGCCTGTAGGTGTTTCTTATTTGGGTGCTATTTCTGACACTTCTTTTTTCCTTTAGGGTATGATTTTAAATGAAAGTGATGATTTTTCAAACTTACCTGCTAAGTGGTGCCTGTCATGTAGATTCCTAGTGCCATCCACTTTGTGGTTTGTGACATTTCTGGAGAAAATAAAAATTATAATTTATACAGTTCTTAACTTAGCCTTTTTTCAGTGTTTTTTACTTGGGGCACAATATGACTATTAGAGATGGCAAATACTATGGGGGAGGCAATTAATATTTATTGAGAGTCCAATATGTGCTAGGTGTTATATAAGGTACTTAGATACATAATCACATTTAACTGGAGCTTCTTTTAATGCCAGTTTTATTTTATTCTCTTATAATAAGCTTTGTGGCCTATTTTCATCCATAGAAAATCGTATGATTTTCTAATGATTTTAATTATAATTGACATACAATAAATTGGTTATATTTAAAGGGTACAAGTTGATAAGTTTGTAACATGAATAGATCTTTGAAATCACCACTATATATTTAAAAAATAGACATGTCCATCACCTACCGAAAGTCCAATGGATTTGTAGTAGTAACTTATTGTGGCATTAATGTGCATTTCCTTAATGATGAATAATGTTGAAAATCTTTTCATGTGTTGATTTCCATCCAACCCCACATCTTCTTTGGTAAAGTGTTTGTTCAAATCTTGTTTGGTTATTTATACAAATTTTTTCTTATTATTGAGTTTGAAGACTGTCTATACATTTGGACTATTAAGACCCTTTAAAGATACATGATTTGTTAAGTATTTTCTCCTAATTTATGGCTTGACTTTTCAATATCTTGCCAGTGTGCTTTATATAGTAGAAGTTTTTAATTTGGCTAGAGTACAATTCACAGTTTGATCTGTTAGTCTGTCTTCATACCAATAACAAATTGTCTGGATCACTGTAGCCTTATATAGTATTTCAAAACAAAGTAGTAATTGTCTTTCAACATTGTTCTTCTTTATCAAATATGTTTTGAAATATGAAGTAATGATCATGGTGAGCCTGAAGAACTACTGCAGGAAGTGAATCTCATTAAGAAAATTTGAGCAAATTAGAAGGGTTTTTTTTTTTAATTTGTGGAAATTGTTTAGAAGTTCAAATCTAACCAAATTACCCCATAGTTTCAGATCTTGGAGATGTAAAATTCCATAAATTTTGTTTATTCAAAGGAAAACACTCAAACTAAAATCACCCTAGCTTTCCCCAAAGTGACTAGATCTTACCTAAATTTTCAGTCAGCTCAAGAAAACCAAATGACTCAGGGCTTATATTTGGGTTAAGTGATCTCAGAATACTAGGCCAGCCACTCATGTGAGGTTGACATTTGAATAAAATAAACAAAACTTTCGGAAGCTGAATCATTCATGGCAGACAAATTATCTTTAAGCCAAAAAGCATTTATGAAGTTTACACTGACTCTCTGGTTTCTGATCTCCTGAAACAGATTGTTCACGGGTCTGCCACATTAATTAAATGAATCCTGGTGAAGTGTTTCTAAAGAACTATTATAAATTTCAGATGGTCTTAAATGAAGCACAGGAGGATTTAATTCTTAGTTATTATAGAGAAGTATCGGATCTATAATTATTAAATAATCATAATGTCTACTCCAAATGAGGAAAAACAATAAAGTAATGACCCAGTTCATTATACTTTAGTTTTGAGAATATTGACAAACCCTTGGGTGAACATTTTTTTTTATGTTGCCTGAGACTAGAGCCATGTGTTACAATTAAGAATAAAATAAATCATGTGTCGAAACCTCTTAATTTCACATTGAAAATAGCCTCCTTAGTATTAGTTTAATGAAGATTATATTATGAGTAAGTTATTACAGGGTAGCTGAGTGGCTATGATCATTCCTTGCTTTTAGAATGTAGCCAAAGGGTAACTGTTCTATAATAGAATATTCCAAGTACAAATGTCTTTGCCATATTATTTTTGGGCCATAATAACCTAAAATAATTTTCGATGAGGAGCAGTTTTCCAGAGGAGACAATTGGGCTAAAATTTTCTTGGATCTTCTAGCACCCTCATTGTTCATTAATTTAGATTTATATTTTTATCTCCAAAAATATGTGTAGATTATGAACTGTTTTTTTGAAATATCTGTTCAACATTTTATTTAGAAATGTAGATTTAGGGAGCCAGTGTTTTACATTTACTACATATAGTCCACATATCAGTTATACTGCTACCCTTTTAATACTGGACAGGAACGAAGAGAAATCACAGTCTTGATTTAATCCCAAATGCCCATATTAACTACTTTAGCTGCAATTCAAACTTTGCTAAGATGACTGGAAATACATAGGCCAAGTTTTAGGTGTTGCTTCTGACCTTTCTCCTGTTCTCACTGAAAAAGAATTCATTTGTTGGGAATATAAACTTTAGAAGATGACACTACTGCTTACTTTAATATTCCTCTCTGAAATTATGGGAACTTGTGAACCTTACGTGAGAACTCTTATAAGAATTAAATGAAACCTGCTAACACAGAAATAGCTATCGTTGCCAACTTTTGATATTATTTATAATTTTGTGCAAACCTGGTGACTATAGCAATATCTTGGCAAGGCCATAGATATGGCAGCATGCCTATAACTACTGAATACAATTATCTGTCCATTGACTTTCAGTGGGGAAGGTCAGGTTTAAGAGAAAAAGACCCTAGGAGGAAACTTATAGTACCCATGGGAACTGAGCAACAGGACTATTGCAACCATAAGTGTATCTATTCTAACCTACTTGAGTATTTACACTTATAAATACACAATAGTTATGCTCAGCTGTTTGGAGGTACATATAATATATAGTGTGTTCTTAAAAATGTGTGGCTATGGGTAAGTACATTCCCCTACATATGTCACAAATTATTTTCATATAAATGCAAGCATTCACATCTAAGATGATCTAGATTTTGCAATTGGTGAAGAAAAGATGCCTTAAGCAAGTTACAGACTTCTCAATTTGTTGCAGTGTAAGCAATTTTTCAGAGAACATGCCCTAAGGCATTAAACATTTGTCATATAAATTTGAGAGAAGTGATATGTTTTTATCAGCCCTGAGCAGCATGAAAACCTTAAGTCTCACCTTTCTCTAATAAAACATTTTGTTGATTTGTTATAGTTGGTAACACCAATCATGGACCAATATCAGTAGTAATGAACTGTAGTAATGAATCAGTAGAAATTCAGCTTGTTACAGAACACACAGGGGCCAAAGGGGGCACAATATACAATTACTGAAAGGACCCCCTCCACTAGGTTTGATTGTTCACCGCAAGAGGAAAGACGTCTCTCAATACCAGAGATTTGTGAAAAGGAAACAAAATGTTTATTTAAAGCTATACATACTTAAAGTAGTGACCTAATGTCTTCATTAAAATATCAAAGGTTGTTAGGATACCCACAGACCCACACAGTGCTTCCTTCTCCCTCTGCCCTAAACTGGGGTACTGTATCTCAGGAAAAGTAGATTCAGGCTCCAACACCATCACTTGTGTCATTGACCAGAATCAAGCTGTGTGGTTCTCCTCTGCAAAGCTGAAGGGGTCTCCACTCTTCCAAAGCCGAGCGGCAGTTCTCTGCTAAAGTCCCATGGTGATTCTCCCTCACAGGGCTGTGGGAGTCCCCACTCTGGCCAAAGCTGGGTGGTTCTCTTTTCTATTGCCACAGGTGCATGGTTCTCTCCGGCAAAGCTGCGAGGGGGTCTGCACTCTGCCAAAGCTGCATGTTCTCCCTCCAATGGCTGCCATGTCTCTGTTTAAATCCTGCTCACCAATCCTCCTCTGCAGCCCCATTTCTGACTCCTTCCACAATCGGCTACACTTGCCAGCACTCTCAGGTCCTTCCAGCTTTACTGGGTTGCCGTAGTGAGTCTGGGCAGGCATGGCCTCATGGCGTGGAGCCAATCACCTCCCAGCTCTCATGCAGGCACTGCAACCAGGGGGAGTTGCCTCCTAGTTACGTCTTGGGTGGAAGTCATTTCCATCCCCCTGGCTCAAAGCGTGGGAACAGCTATTTAACATATCTATGAAACCAGTTAAAGGTTATAGATATGTTAAATGACCATGCCAGAGGTTAGCTGCAAAGCTGTTGCTATGCAAAACAACTCACTGGCCCTGCTACATGTGTCCCTTCCCCCAACTCACATATGTGGAGGGAATAGTTAAGGACATCCTAGTATTCCTGGACACCTTGAGTTCTGGACCCCATTCCAAATCCCTACTTGGGGCCCCCCTCTTGGCTGCACCCTGTTACAAGCTGACTTTGAACTAGGATCACTAGTCTAGGGCCACACCACTTGAACACATCTGATCTCTTCTGAATTAGGATCACTAAAGATAGACCAATATTTTAAAAGATAATTACTTAGATTTTTAACATGTATGTGTAGTTGAAAAAGATGTTGCTGTATTTTAGAAGAAAATGATAATCTGAAACAATCTGTCTTATCTATTTCCCTTTGAATTACTAAATCAAGAGTATAGTAGAACTCGATACTAAAACTAATAAAGCCAACATGTTACTTTTCTGTGCCCCTCCTATATATTAAGTTGCTTTTTCCAAGACATTCTAATTATAAAATCCTTGTTTCCGTTATTCAAGTCAACTGTGAATAAATGGACCTGCTTTAAGTCTCATTTCACCACCTGTATTAATTTCAGACCGCATGTCTCCTTTCTTTGGTTTCCTCTATTGATTCTGGGAAAAGAGAATGGTATTTGATTAGGATGAAAGTGTATACTCCAGCCAATTTTGATATTTCATTTGCAAGTGACTTCATGTACTGTCCTTTTCCTTTGATTTAATAATGAAAATGTGTCAATATATTCTCATTACGGCAGTGAGGTAAAGCAGCCCAGGCCCCATAGGGCTGGAAGGAATACACTTTGTGAATTCAAAATGGGAAGGCTATACTCCCAGTGCTTGGCAAAGGGTAGGCTATGGACCAATTTTCTCCCTTCAGCAACTGAGCCAACACAGAATGCAAAAAGAGGTGCCACAGAGTTCTAATACTGAAAAAAGAGAAAATGAGAATATAGTAGGTACACATTAATAATGGCTGTCTTGATATTTTCTGCTTGTTGTAGAATTATGTTAGTTAATATAATTTAAAAACAAAAAGTAAAAAAGTTTGGTTGTATAGTCCAATTATAGTCATTGCCATTCCTGAAATAAGGATTGTTATTATTATTATTTGGTTTTAAGTGTATTCTGAATAGCAAAGGCTGACATGGATTTGAACAAACAGATATAGTGTTCAAAACTTTTCCCTCTAAAAATTACATAATGTTAAATTTGAAAATTATTCACTTCTAAAAAGCTGATGAGATATGGATATATCTGAACAGCACCAAAATTCAGTACAGTGGCTGACCGCATTTGATAATTGCATGCATCTAACAGGAAATACACATACTAAATTTATTTCAGTTCTGAAATTCCAACTTCATTTGCAATTCATGCATTTATCACATACAGATGTAAAGGTGGTTAGTGTCTTTAAAGTTAGATGAACATTTAAATTCTTTAAAAAATAACAGATATTTTATTTCAGCTTTGCTTTAAAAGAAAGGCTTGAAAAACATGCATAAGAAAAATAATCAACATAGTTATCATATCTATGGTAAATAACATATATATGTCATTCCTTAGACATACATCTTTAGAATGTAGTGATTTTAGTGGATTAAAAAGTGATCTTCTAAAAAATGTCCAAATCCAAACCCCAGGTCTCTATGAATGTGAAGTCACTGAATATTGAAATGATGTCATCCGGGATTTAAGGTGGGCCCTAAATCCATAATGAATGTCCTTAAATAAGAAAAGACAGAGAGAAACATTGGAGCCTCAGAGGCAGGAGGGAATAAGCCATGTGAAGACAAAGGTAGAGATTAGAATGATCCGTCTGCAAGCCGAGGAATATCCGACACTGTCAGAGCTCCAGAAGACAGGAGTGAGACAGTGAACAGATTCTCCCTCAAATCCTTCCCAAAGAAAGCAGCTCAGCTGACAGCTTGGTTTCAGATTTCTGGCCTCCAGACTGTGAGAGAATAAATTTATGTTGTTTAAGTCACCAAGTTTGGGGTAACTTGCTACTCCAGCCATGGGAAACTATTACAGTGATCTAGCAGTAAGTGAATTAAAACTGATCACAATTTTAAATAGCATCATCTCAAACATCAAGGATAAAATGTATATTACAATCCAAATAATCCAACAAGAACCATCTCCTAAATCTGCATACATTGACTACAGAGGTGATTACAGAGAATGTTTCCGGAGAATTTTCCATGCTGCATTCACTGTAGTGTTTCATAAAAAAAATAAAATAAAGACATCACAAATACCATATGATCTCATCTATAAGTGGAACCTAATTAACAAAACAAACTGGCAAGCAAAATATAGCCCGAGACATTGAAGTCAACAACAAACTGACAGTAACCAGAGTGGAAGGGGGATGGCAATAATGTGGGAAAGAAGGGAAAGGGAAGGAAGTGAGCGTGTATGAGGGACCTATGGATTTAGCCAAGTGGGATTGGGATTGAGGGAGGGAGGTGGGCGTGGGTAGGGCCGAGAAAAGTGGTGGTGGGAAAATGGAGACAACTGTATTCAAACATCAATAAAAAAACTAAAAAAGAAAAGACATCAGATAAATAGGGGAAGGATTAACACAATGCTTAGAAGGCAAGCTAATAATTTAACAATTGGTGCTATGATTCTAGCTTTGATCCTTTAAGAAGAAAAAACTCATTTCAAAGAAGAATTCTCAGTTCTTTAAAATTATATAGAATCTTCCATTTGACCAACTTTTGATTTTTATTCACCCACGTTTGTCAATCTGAAAACACTTGCTTAAACATAGATTCCTCACTTCTTCCCCAGAGACTCTCATTCAGTAGCCCTGGGGAGATGTGAGTTTGCTGCATTTTAGTAATCCTGTGGGTGATTGTGACAAAGAAGGTAATGGACAGCATTTTGAAGTGAATTGTTTATACAAATATGTTCTATCCTTACTGCATCATAAAAATATCTCATGATACTTCTTAAAAATATAGATTATCCAATTCTTCCTCCTGACCCACTGAATTAGAATCTGAGGTTTGTAAGACCTGATGTGATTATTATGATTAGGCAATTTCACAAGACACTGACTTGGAATCTGACCTTGACTGACTTCCATACATGCATTGGCACTGATATGAGAAAACAGGGGCTTAAAAAGAATGGGTACCTATTTAATATCATATATAACAGGATGTGAGTTTTGGAAAACACAGCAACATAACCTTCTGGTAGAAAATTCAAGTTTTGTTCACAAGTACCTTTGAGGTCAATTTTTATCCTAGTATCTTTCTCAGCATCTGCAGATTAGCCCAGCCTGCTGCTTGAACAGTTGCTAATGAATGAAGATCACCCCAGCCAGCTCCCCTGCTGTTGCTCATTTGCCCATTAGCATCTGCTTAAGCAGCAGGCTGGGGGAAGCTCTGATGCCCAATCAATGTAGCTGATGAGGGCTGGGGTAGGGAAACCTCTGTTGCCAACCTATCCAGAGCATAAATCAACTCCGATCTTGGCAAAGGTTATTCATCTTAGAAAGGATGACTTATATATCACAGTGTAGGGATGGAGTAAAACTATCCTTGACATCTATGGGAAACAGGATAAAGCTAAAACATTGTCTGTAGGCTAACTTCAGCAAATCCATTGAACACCAATAATCTCAGGTTCCTTACATGAAAAATGATTTACAATAATGTCTATGGAAGAGAGGATAGATGCGGCAGTGTAGTTGGAAACAGAAGGCTGGCTCCGATTAGGGTAAGGTGAAGGTACACTATTGCTAGCAAAACAAATTAGGGTATATGTTATGCAAATATATAAAATATTAAACAATAATGCAGTGTTTAAAGTCTTTTGCACATAGGAAAGTGATAAGTATAAAAAGTCTGTGGATGAACTGTTAATACTCTCTGATGTGAGATATTTCTAAATGGCACAACAGGTAGCATTCAAAGAGACCCACTGAGGATTGAGTGTTAAGTACTTTACAAATAAAAGGCACTTATAGAAAAATCACTACATTTTCTGCAGCCATTGTCGACAAAGTACAGTGCTCAGAATTCGCTCTTGGGTTTATTAGAGAAATAATAAACAAGATTCTTCTCTCAAGAAGTGTACAGGTTGTTAGGAAAATGTCATCCACACAGAAAAAATAAAACAACTACATACTGATATAGGAAAAAATGTGCTAGAATTAGAGAAACAGAGAGCAGTTTTATTTAAAACAACATTGTGAATAAAATCATCTTCCAGGGTCTCACGATGCTCTTTCAAAGATGGTATATAGTTTTTACATAATTTTTACATAATTCTTAATTTACATAATTTCTCTCTACAACATCATAATTTACTTCAAGAGTGTTGCTTCTGGAAGAAAATTCCTATAATTGAACGTGAGTCTCTATCATATTTAATGTAAAATTGCCAATTCTACTATTAATACCCAAGCAATAAAATCAATAATATGCCTCCATAATAATATAAAGTGGGTAACATTTTATCTTGTCAGCAACCTAATAAAGTGCCAACATTCCCAAAGCAACCAGGATTTTGAGAACTATAGCATCTGGACATTAATGTTTACATTTATTCAACTGCCTGCCAGAAAATTAGTACAAACCAGCACTAAAACTAAGTGACTTTGGGTCTCACTTTCACGTATAAAAAGTTCGATAAAAACACCAAATGAAAAACATAGGAGCACGCCAAGCATTGTTTTTTATAATACTGTGTTTTTTGCATTAATTCAAATCCAATCTGAGACTGAGAGTAAAAGTAAGTCCAACAATTTCCAGAAATACATATATTGTACATATAAAAAGATTCGCCTCAATAAAACAAAATGTTTCAAACATAAATAAGTACACAAATACTTTCAAAGGGGTCTTTAAAAGCTACATAAAAAATAATAAACTAAAGAAAGGGGTCTAGGTTTGAGCAAGATCATAGATAAAGTTTTAATTTCTATTGATTTTAAAAACAATATTCTATTTATGCATTTGCTGTGCAGTGATAAACATAATTAAAGTGTAGAGTATTTAAAGAGCATGGCCATTAAGCTAATCAAACTGTCCAATAACTAAATCACAAAGTAAATCTATCACATGTAGCAATGTCAAAATTAATTTTTCACATCTGGTCTGAAGCTGGACGTTCTAAACCAAAAGATCTGAAACTGGTGTTTTAACTTCCTTATTTGTGATTCTGAGGCACACCGAGGTGGAGCAGCTAAGATCTACCCGAGCCAAGGAGCAGGGAGCTGAGCCTGTGCCGCTGAGCCCATTGTTGAATCCAGGCACTTGTGAGCCGTTACCTATGCCATGAATTCCCTCATAGACCCAGGATGGACCCTGGTTTCTCCTTATTTAGCTACCACATCCTGGAATCAGCTATTCCTTATTTGAGTGCCTCTACAAAAAAATCTTTACTGGGTCTTTACATTGCTAACTGGCCAGGGTGTACGATTAATATCTACTATCTATAACAGCCCAGTTTGAAAACATTGAAGCTCTACATAGGCTAGAGTTGAGAGATAAATATATGGGCCTGGGCCTAGGGCATACTTGCTTGGAATTGAGAGGAATCAGTCTTTCCCATGAAGGTGGAAGTTGTGACGGCCTCTATAAATATTGTTTTGGTAGTTTTCATCAGAAAAGTACTGAATGAGGAGCTGTCTCTATGAGGATTAGTCAGTAAAAGGTTTCCCGTGAGGTCAGCCCCTTTCCTCTAATCAGGGAGTTTAAAATCTCTGGAAGGCTCTTGGCCTCACCAATGCATTTGGTGCACTTCGGGGTCAGTTGTTCCTTTTCTTGGCAAGTTCTAGCTCCTTTCTCTCAGCAACTCCACAGGACCTGCTGCAAAACCCTGGAAGCACTTGATACCTGGAAACCCATGCTCTTATTCCAGTGTCCCCGTAGGTGAAGAATTTCTGTTTCTAGTTCACTCCCGATTCTCTCTGGAGTGAGAAGCCTTTTCTACTTGGCTTCCATTTCAGGGATCATCTCCCAATTGCCAGCAGGAATATCTACCCTCATCCTTGACATACCCCTCACAATGCAAACATCTGTTCCTTGATACTCCTCCACAACTGCTATAGGTTTGGAGAAATTTTCAGTAACATTTTAATCACTCTTGGCATGCTGTGTGTTCTAGAAATTCAGAAGGTCTCCTAATTACATGAAAAAGGAAACTTAGACTTCTTAAATTTTATCTATTCATTAACTTACATAGAGTGAAGAAAGATGAATGAGCTTGATTTAAGGTCAGAGCTGAATGTGGCAAATAGGAGTGCCATTCTTTTGGTCAAGAATCTTAGTTCATATAATCACTATGTTATAGGTTGAATGGTGTTCTATCAAAATTTCTATTTCAAAGTCTTAAATCCTTGTACCTAAGCAATGCCACCTTTTTTGAAAATAGGGTCATTGTATAGGTAATTGATTAAGATGAGGTCATACTGGACCCCTAATCCAATATAATTAGCGTCTATGGAAAAGGAGCATTTGGATGCAGACATGTATACAGAGTTAACGCCATGTCAAAATGAAGGTAGAGATCAGGATCATATAGCGGCAGCCAATGAAGACCAACTATTCTAGAAAATCATCAGAGTATGGAAGTGAGGCAGGGAACAGATTCTCCCTCCTGGTCCTCCGGGGGGGAAAAATTCTGACAACACTTTTCTTAGATTTCCAAGTTCCAGAACTGTGAAATAATTAATTTCTGATGTTTAATACTCCCAGTTTGTGGTACTCTATTATGGTAGTGTAGGAAACTACCAGGTCTTGATTTTTCAGTCTCAGGATACATCTTGAAATAACAACAAAACTAATCCATACATCATGTAATAGACAGGAAATTTAGCCCATTGTACAGACTGTAAGCTGTTTGTATTTATCCAATCCCAAAACCAGATTCAGTGTCTGGTGAGGACTCTCTTCCTGGCTCATAAATGACTGTCTTCCCACTGGGTTCTCAGATGTCTGAAGGCCAGAGGAATTTTCTGCTTCTCTTTTATAAGAAAGCAAACCTCATTCATGCAGACACTCATGACCTAATCACCACCTCCAAATACCCTCATATTGGGAATTAGGTCTCACCATATGAATGTTAGGGAAAGGCAAACATTTAATCTACAGTAGGCCATAATCCACTAGGATTTGTGTCCTCACGAGAAGGGACACCAGGAGTATGACTGCACAGAGGAAAGGCATGTAAGAACTCAGTGAGGAGGAGGCTGCCTGCAAGGTAGGAAGAGAGGCCCCACCACAAATCAACCCTGCCAGCACCTTCATCTTGAACTTCCAGCTTCCAGAACTGTGAGAAAATAAATTTCTGTTGTTTAAGCCACTCAGTCTATAGTATTTTGTTATAGCAGCCTTAGATAATTACAATCACTTATTTATATAGCATGCCTTTCAGTAATGATGTATAAGATATAGAAGATAGAATCACATAAGAAATGTGACCATATGTACAAATTAACCAGGTGTTGACTGGATGCATAGAACATATAATCACACAAACACAATTTAAATGTTAATGTTATCTGAATATTAAATTTTGAAGAAATTTTAGTGAAAATGAAAGAACTTTAGATACAGTGCATAAGTGAGAGAATATAACTTGAATATATGATACATGATAGTAATTTTTAAAATTTTCTTACTCTGCTATCTCCATTATATCTTTCTGCTATTATTTTTCCCTGCCCTCTGAAATAGAAAATATTTTTTATGAATCTATTTTCTACTCTGAATAAATGAATTTTATTTTCACTGACAACAACATCCCATCAAAAAAAAAAAAAAAAAAAAAAAAAAAAAAAAAAAAAAAAAAAAAAAAAAAAAAAAAAAAGAATTCAATGAGAAGAATTTGAAATAGATGCTTTGGCCGAGGAAAAGAAATAGCACCCAGAAAAGCAAAAGCAAATACTCAAGAATAAAAATGTAGTTAATAATTTTATAGAACTCACAGAAATATACCTAACATAATAGTAAAGGTGATGTAATTAATATTTTGAAGGACCAGCAGAAGCTAAGTTTAGACACAGAAACTGTCACACACACAAACCAAAGGTCAAAGCATTCAGTAGAATGTTTTCTAGTTAAAATCTGCTGATAGGTGGTTTCCTTATAAATTGTAAGTCTATAGTTACCTACAATTGCTAAAAATATTGTAATAATTTTGGAAATAAAAAATGTTCAGAAAGTCATAGCTAGAAGAACTGGAATATATTTATATGCATTAGATTGCATCATATAATTATTAATTATGACTGATATTGGTTATTTTTGTATTAATACTATGGACTTCAGTAGAAAAGGCAATATCCTTACATATAAATATCTATATTTCTTGCACAATGCACAAGTGGCTAGTGAATTGGTTTTCTAAGTTTAAATATTGATGATTTCTTAAGCAGAGTGTCACAGTCTGAGACAACTTTTATGTTCAGAAGTAAGTTAAGAAATACTGCAAAGCATCATGTGAGAGGAGGTTGCCATGGATATGATCCAATTGGGGGTATGGAATAGCCTTTATTACTCTGCTTAGACTCCTGGTTTCCGTGGTTTTAAGGATTAAGATCACAAAGGCCATGAAGGTGTGGACCAGAGATGAACTAGTGTCTGAAAGACTAGTGGTTGTGATATAAGGCCAAAGGTGGGAGAGAAGGTTCTTTTGAGGAGCAAGAGTTAAAATCCTCCAAAGATTTGCGGTAGTGGAGAATTAGAAAATTTGGGGAATTTCAGACTGGTTATAGTTTTACCTTTGTATAACTTTAAATTGGCAGGAGATAATTGTAAAGATTAGAGTCCCTATTTAGAATCCTTCATTGCCTAGGACAGAACCCCATGACTGAATTATATGGAGCATTGTATATAAAGGTTTTTCCTGGATTTAAGAAAAAGATCAGCTCTGGCTGGTGTGGCTTAGAGGATGGAGTGCCAGGCCTGGGAATCAAAGTGTCACCAGTCTGATTCCCAGTTTAGGGCACATGCCTGGGTTGCAGGACAGGTTCCCAGGGTGGGGTGCAAGAAAGGCAAGGGTACATTGATGTTTCTCTCTTTCTCTTTCTCCCTCCCTTCCCCTCTGTCTACAAATAAATAAATAAAATCTTAAATAAAAGAAAAAGATCATTTGTACTATAAAACTCATTTCAAAGAACCTGACTTTTACTAAGGAAATTGAAGACAACAGAAAATGATGCTAGACTTGTAGAACTATAGTTGGAGTTAAATGAGATATACATGCTAATGTTGTACTTATATGTATTAATAAACATATACACACATATTCATACATATACAGAAGCCAATTTTTGGCAAATGGCAGACATATCATAGTTAGCTCCCTATATTCTGTTAGGAATATAATGCTGAGTGCCCTTCTAGGAATCAGCACACCAGACAGACAACTTCAGGTAGAGAACTATAATAGTCACCAACCAAAAGTACAAAGGTATTCAATAAATAAAATATAAATAATTTAAAAATAAATACATAATGAAAAACACAAGAATACAGTAAGTGATCAAGACATATGTGTTGAACAAAACAAAACCTCGCTGAAGAAAATGCGAGGTAGACGTATCAAGTCACTAAGTGTAAATTGCCTGATAAAATAGAACAAAGTAAGTTCCTTCCTTAATGGCACAAGTTGCTCAATAGAACATACACATGCGAAATCAGAATCCTTTATAGTGTACTTTAATTAATTAGATAGTTGTAAATTAAACATTGTACATACCCACTCCTGTCATTGCAATCACTCAACCCAACAGGTCCTAAACATAACAATGATAAAGATTTGACATACATTTTCTGTTATAGCCTTAGTCCTAAATTGCTTTCTTTATATATTCTTACGCTTAATTTTGGGCCAATTGTATCACTCTACCTACTCATAACGTGGCAGAATTTCAGTTCCACTTTGAGATATTATGATTACATTTTCCAATATGTTTACTCTAGTGATCTCCAATAAATATTCTTCCTGGGCATCCTGGCACCATAGTGACCAATCCTTTTCTAAACCACATTCTACTCACACTTTGTTCTTTAAACACAGTTTCCATTGCCTTTGCACCAATCCTGCAAAGAGAGTAGGAAAACCCATTTTTACCTTTCATCTCCCATGTGGTTCTCAGTAAAATGACTACTTTCTGTTAGAAATGGTATTTATAAGCAGAAAGAGATTTTTATCCATTAAAAAATGGATACTTCTCAGGAGTTGAAGGAGTTCTTTAAAAAATGATTTATTTGATGTTTGTAGCAAGAAAACATGCAAAATTATGGTAAAGAGAGAGCGACAGGGAGAAACAGCAGCAGTATCTTTGCCTCTATACTTAGTATGACAGGCAATAGATGTGGGAGCAATCTATTAAATCACAAATTTTATTATCTGACCATAATGGATGGAACAAGTAATAGAAGCCATCATTTCTACCATTTTCTTCTTACTAAGTTTGTAAATATTCTTTTAAAAAAACCATTTCTTTTAAGATTTTATTTATTTTATTTTTAGAGAGGGATGGGAGGGAGAGAGAGAGAGAGAGAAACATCAATATGCAGTTGCTAGGGGCCGTGGCATGCAACCCAGGCATGTGCCCTGACTGGGAATCGAACCTGCGATGCTTTGGTTCACAGCCCGCGCTCAATCCACTGAGCTATGCCAGCCAGGGCTAAGTTTGTAAATATTCTTATTAATATATAACTAACAAAATTTTATTATTTCATTAAAAAACATTAAAATATATTCTAGTTATAATTGTTTCAATATTTGTTTACAAACAATCGTCTAGTTGTCCCAATTAAAGTGTTCATCACAGGAAAGGTAAACACACAGGGCCGTGAGATTATTGGAAATCCAGCCAGATCTGTCAAGTGTTGAAAGATCTACTATAGACTCAAACCCAGCTAAAGATAGATAAGGAAGACAGGTGTATTTGCTCTGTCTGTACTGTTATAGCAGGATTCTTTGATAAGTTACTTTAAGTTATTATCTGTCTCTTTGAGAAGAGATAAATGGGTTATGTACTTGTCAGAGTCTTGTTATTTGCATAGTTGTAAAGTATGACAATTACTAACTTAAAATGTCTCAGAGCCTGAGGCAGATATAATCTTTCCTTCTATAAATTTTCCACATGTAACTTTGAAGAGACACATGAGTCACATCCTTCATGTGTCTTATATATTTTTTAAGTGGGATAAACTCCAAAGTTTATTTGATGGGGAGACATACATCTTGAATGTGATATTTTGAGGTTTAAGTAGAGTAGTGATACATTTCTTGAATTTTTAAAGACCGCAGTGTGGAAATTCTCAAAATAGAATCTAGAAGTGTTTTTCTATGATCATCTTATCATCTAGAGACAGCATTTACTTCAGCTTTATTTTATTTAATTCTTGATGCCCATTGTATTTTAGGCCTTTATTTAAACCACTTTTATCCAAAATTATTGCATCAACATTCAAATTTTAAAAAGTTATACTTTCAAAACTTGGGCTTTCCCCCAAAATAATTTCCTAATCACATAATCAAAAAGTTTAAGGGGACTTTAGAATTTAAACTAGCTTATTTTGTTTATCCACCTGAACAGAATCTTTTTTTTTTTTGCACCATTTCTGATAGTCATTGATTTTTACTGAAATGCTGCTTATTGTGGCAATCTATTTTGCTTTTGGACAATTCCAGTTCATGTGTGTATCCTCTAACTACCAAATAGTCTTTATAGTTCTGTACATTGGATCAAAGAAAAACAATTTTATACCTTTCTCTTCATGACAGCTCTTTAAACATGTGCATTCATTCATTAATAAGTGTACAATAAGTACATTCTATCCCCAATGGATGGAATTATTTGAATAATACATGTTCTCTACATGCAGGTATTTATGTTCTATGGAAACTAAATATGTATGATAATATTTGAAGTGTTTAATTTATGTAAATTGCCTCATGAGAATACAATGATCTCTCATGATTTTGCTGGGCAAGTAGTATACAAATTCTTAAACTTTCATGTCTAGTGCTAAACATGTTTAGCATGCACCCTAATAATTTATTTAATAAATAAATTTATTAATTTATTTATTATGTAAGCACGGTATCTTGCTATTATAAAATAAATATTATAAATTACCTAATAACATATAAAAATGATAAAAAACAGATATGGAATTTTTATATTCTCTTACCAAACCCAAAATGATCATCTTCTTAAACAGGAAAATGACATTTCCCAAACTTCAAGATATTAAAGGTATCAATGTAGTTATTTTTGCCATTCTTTTGGAAGATTTGCATGTCAGAAATGAGCTAGCTGGAGGGACTGCTTTCTTCCTCTTCTGCTGGCAAACTCATTGTGGAAGTACATGGTTTCCTGCGGGGGGCATCCTGGTCACAAAAGTTAACTGATTACGATTATTCTATGAGTGTGCCGGTTTCTGTAGAAGTAGCCTGTCTGATGGCTTGTTCTACAACATAACTTTGGGGGACCCTTTCTGAAAGATTAACATAAAGCCAGCTTCTTAAACTTCCGAATAATGTTGTATGTTATTTAGAACCCAGTAAGATATCATTTTTAGTAAAAACAAAAACAACAACAACAACAAAAACTAGCTAGAACAGTTTCAGAGATTTGGATTTTATTCTCTATTACTTAATTCCAAACAATTAATTGGTATATTGATATTATTTTTTCCCAAGTCAATGCATCTTAAATTCATGAAGTCATTAAACATGGCACTATTGTTGACACTGGGAATGTATCTAAGGTCAAAATTAATAAAAAATATCCTGGATAATAAATTTTAGTGAGAATTTTGTTTTATATGATTTCACATACTTACAACCTAGATTACTTATCGACATAATTATGAAATTTTAAAGACTGTTTTAATTGTCCAGCAAATAAATAGTTCCTCCACATATCGCTTAGCTTTTATTATATTGGAATTCACTCTTTCTCTTTAGTGCTAGCTTGAAACTCATCTATTAAGAAATACAACAAAAATGAACTATCAAAAGAGAAACTCATCTAATTTTCTAAAATTATCAAGTTTGAGAAAAAATATAACATCTATAATAAATAATAAAAATACTTTAATAATCTAAGTGTGTTAAGGGACTCATTAATGACATTTTAGCAGAATGAAATGACATTTTGGACTTATATAACATGCAATACAATATAAAACACCTGAAATACAACATTCTAACTACAAAATTCTGCAATCCTTAAAAATGTATTGGCAATCTAAGATTTGTCAAAGACGTATAAAATTGGCTAATTTTGGTGCTTATTTCCTTCATTTGATAAACTCTACATGTTTGCAAAATGCTTTCTTATAATTTCATGCCATTTTATGATGAGAAGTAAGATAAAAATTAAAAATTGAATGATGTGTAAAATGTATTACATGATAGTAAAAAGTTAAGAGTTAAAAGATATTTTCCTCTTGGAAAATGGCAGAGCAAGACATTAATCAGTTCCCAGTCTCTGGGATTTTGAAAACTCAATTTTAAAAGACATAAACTATGAGGAAAATGCAATTATATAACCAGAACATTTAAGGTCTTCCAAGAAAATAACCCTTTTTAGATATATGGGGCACAGATTTGAAGTGAAGCTACACATTCATCAGACTCCAAGATTAAGTTTTTATGTAATTTTGAGTCAAGTTATTTGAATTAGTTCCAAAGCAGTCTTTTTGTTCTGAAAACTGCTTTTCTCTTTATTCTTTTGTAGATGTTCTGCTGGCCAATACATAATTGAAATCATGGAAATTCTTACCCAAAGTCAATGGATTAGAAGTGGGTTTCTGGGGAAAAGCAGCCTTGGCCATACAATCTAAAAAAATAAAGTTTCAGGGTTTAATCAGTCCTTTCATCAGTTGGGGCTTGTATCTTACATAAAATTTCATTTCACAAATAGTTTAATGGTACATGAGATAGCAGTGTACATAAATCTCTTCAATTGTTCTGATCAACAGTATCACTTTCTCCATATGAGCTTAATGATTTAAAAAGGTATTTTATTAACAGACATGTAAAAATAACTTCAATTCTAGAAAGCCTTGGAATGTATAAGTGGCCTATAATAACTACAGTATTTTTGTTATTGTTGTTTTTTTTAATTTTTATGTATATTTAGATTTAATCTTTACTTTATTTTCTTCCATTACCATTTAGTCCTCTTAAAACCCCTTTCCCCCAGCACTTACCACATGTTGTCCAGGTCCATGAGTCCTCTTTCCTTTTTGCTCATCCCCTCTATTGCTGCTGATTAGCTGTCATCCTGCTCTCCATCTATGAATCTGTTCCCATATTTCTTTTTAGTTCAGTTTGTTCATTAGATTCCACATATGAGTGAGATCATATGGTATGTGTCCTCTCTGACTGGCTTATTTCACTAGCATAGTGTTTTCCAGGTCCATCCATACTCTTGCATAGGGTAAACTTTTCTTCTTCTTCTTCTTTTTTTTATATTTATGTAGCATTCCATTGTGTGAATGTCCCATAGCTGTTTTATTCACTTATCTGTTGATAGGCACTTGGGTTGACTCCATATCTTAGAGACTGTAAAAAATGATGCAATGAACATAGGAGTGCTTATGTTATTTTAAATTAGTGTTTTGGGATCCTTCGGATATATTTTGATAATTAATGAAAAGTAATTCCATCCCCTCTTTATGTTGCTTTTCCCAAGTTGAATTGATTACAATATCTATTTAGATAACAACACTTATTTCTGGTATTGTCAGAAATGCATGAAACTATGCTTTTACATTGATATTTCAAAATTTCATATTTCTAAACAGATAAAATAGCAGATATAATATTGTTAATGTTATTATTTAACTGAAAATAAACTGTTACCTATTTGCTAAGAAATTTTCAGAAAATATTAAATAACCCACTGTTCATATCCACAGAATTATAATTTTACAAAATATAATAATGCATATCATTTTTCATGAGTGACATAGGCAAAGGTTGCATTGTAAATAGACCTGAAAATTTTGCTAATGTTAACCCTATTTAAAATGAAAAGATGATAGCTAGGTTAAATCCTGAGTAAGAATTCCATTCATAGTTCAATGCTAGGCAGCTAAATACACTAAAAATATAATATAATTACACCTGGATTCTAAAGGTGTCAAAGTAAAAATATTAAATTTGAATAAATTTTATACAGGTTTTAACATTCAAAAAATCTCAAAAACAAATCATAAGATTGAAGACTTTAAAAACAGTATTGCCATTTCTCATGAATATCAAAAATATTTGACTTCACTATGCTCATCTCAGTTTATTTTTTTTATTTCCTATAGAGAAGTTATTCTTTAAAGAGACCTGAACTCTATCAATTTTGATATTTTACTATTCTGTTTAATAAATACTTTTATTAGATAAACTATGTGTTTTTTAAAATAGTACTTTATTTCCTTCTATATCACCAATAACAATAAAATTTCTAGCCCTGGCTGGTGTAGCTCAGTGGATTGAGCACGGGCTGCAAACCAGGCATTGCAGGTTCGATTCCCAGTCAGGGCACATGCCTAGGTTGCAGGCCATGTCTCCCAGCAACCGCACATTGATGTTTCTCTCTCTCTCCCTCCCTTCCCTCTCTAAAAATAAATAAAATAAAAATCTAAAAAAAAA
>PVIA01012951.1:0-35904 GCA_004024845.1 Tonatia bakeri
CTCCCTCCCTCCCTCCCTCCCTCCCTCCCTCCCTTCCTTCCTTCCTTCCTTCCTCTCTCTCTCTCTCTTTCAGATTCAGTTGTTGATAGTTATGAGTTTGCTGTCACTTCACTGTTCATAGTTTTTATCTTCTTCTTTTTCTTAAATAAGTCCCTTTAACATTTCATATAATAAGAGTTTGGTGATGATGAACTCCTTTAGTTTTACCTTGTCTGGGAAGCACTTTATCTGCCCTTCCATTCTAAATGATAGCTTTTCTGGACCGAGTAATCCTGGATGTAGGTCTTTGCTTTTCATCACTTTGAATAGTTCTTGCCAGTCCCTTCTTGCCCACAAAGTTTCTTTTGAAAAGTCAGCTGACAGTCTTATGGGAATTCCTTTGTGGGTAACTCTCTGCCTTTCTCTTGCTGCTTTTAAGACCCTCTCTTTATCTTCAACCTCTGGCATTTTAATTATGATGTGTCTTGATCCTCTTTGGGTCCAACTTGTTTGTGACTCTCTGTGCTTCTTGGACTTGTATGTCTATTTCATTAATCAAATTAAGCAAGTTTTCTTTCATTATTTTTTCAAATATGTTTTCAATTTCTTGCTCTTCCTCTTCTCCTTCTGGCATCCCTATGATTTGGATGTTGGTACATATGGAGATGTCCCAGAGGTTTCTTATACTCTCCTCATTTTCTTGTTTTTTAATTCTTGTTTCTTCTTGCTGCTCTGATCAAATGTTTATTTCTTCGTTAAGTTGCAAATTGTTGATTTGAACCCCAGCTTTCTCCTCTTCACTGCTGGTTCCCTGTAGATTTTTCTTTATTTCACTTAGTGTAACCTTCGTTTCTTCCTTTATGTTGTTGCCATACTCAGTGAGTTCTTCAAGCATCCTGATCACCAGCGTTTTGAATTCTGCATCTGATAGGTTGGTTGTCTCTGTTTTGTTTAGTTCTTTTTCTGGGGTTTTGATCTGTTCTTTCATTTGGGCCATATTTCTTTGTCTCCTCAGTTTGGCAGCCTTCCTGTGTTTGTTTCTGTGTATTATTAGGTAGAGCCACTTGACTCCCTGTCTTAGCAATGTGACCTATTATAGAAAAGGCACCTGTAAATTGTGTGGGGTGGAGCCTTAGGTAATTGCCTGGGCAGGGCAACCTGCTTCACTGCTTTGTGGCTGTGTGGGGGGAGGGCTCAGAGAGGGGAGTGCTGCTGCCTGGCTTCTGGAGGTTTGTCTGGCTCTCATCCTGTTTCCAGTCACTTCACTCATTCTGGAGCCCTTCCAAGTGTTGCCCTGGTGCTGAATCCCAGAGTGGGAGCGTCTGCATACATTCTAAGACCATGCAGGTCCTTTATGCAGAGTTTACTGAAAATCTGGCAGTTTCTTCTGCCACCCCAACCCTCACTGGTTTTTCCAGCCAGAAGTTATGGGGATTTATCTTCCCAGGGCTAGAACCCTGGGCTGTGTGGTTTGGCCTTGGGGGTGGGACCGCCTGTTCCACCACTGCCACTGCCTCTCCACACCCCACCATGTCTCCTTGCCTCTCTGCCCATTTCATGTCTCCACCCCTCCTACCCATCTGGATGAAAGTGGCTTCTTTAAATCCTTGGTTGTCAGACTTCCATGCGGTTCAATTTTCTGACAATTCTGGGGGTTATTTGTTTTGGGGTTTAGTTATAATTCCCTCTGTGGCTGTGCAAGGAAGCGAAGCCTGTCTATCTACATCTCCATCTTGACTGGAAGTCCCCGAAGTTCTTATTAAAGCCCCAATACTTCACATGATCTGCCCCGCCTCCAACCCACTCCTCCTCCTTCCCTGCCACTCTCTCCGTCACTTTGTTCTCTACTACAGTGGCAGCCTTTCCGTCTCTGAATGAGTCGTATCCTTTCTGCTCTGGAGTGTTCACGCGTGCTCCTGTTGGCTCGCCTGAATCCACTCGATGTTCTCTGTTCCTCGAACCAGACTGCACACAAATGATGGAGCCTGAACTACTGGGCGACTCTTCCGCTGAAGTTAGGGTTCTTTGCCTGGCCCCGCACTCAAGTTTCATGAGGCCAGTTTGGATGACTTGATAAAGCTCTACGCCTCATGAACCTTTTATTTTATTATTTCATTTTATATGAAAATGTGCTAGGAATGCTCCACCCCTTTTCTCTTATTTAGCTTCCAGCCCCTAATTCATTATCTCTGAAAATTTATGGAGCTCCTTTTCTCTCATTAGGTACAGTGACCAGTACAAAATAGTGTACAATGAGTGTTTTCCTTATAATTCAATTAATAAATATATAACCAATTCTGAAGTCAAGTAGGCAGTTATAAGATGAGAGAAGAACCCAAGGAGGCTCTGAGGAGACCGACCGAGAGATGGCCAGAGCAGATGATCCAGGATTTACAAAACTCCTAAGGAAATCTGCGAGTGGTGGATGCATAATAAAGAATTACTAATCTTTCTGAAAGTGTCAGAGGCTTATACTTGTTCTTTTTTATTCCTAGTTTTCCTTCACAAGAAATTACCTTTCCACGCAGTCTGAGAGTCTGGAAGTCAAGTTGGATGCGGGCGCGTCGTGTCCTCCAATAGCATACAGCAACCCATTCCAGGTGGTCACGCCTACTCCCCCTCTCCTTTTCGACATTTGTGCACAGAGTGTCCACTTGTTGGTATGAGGGTCAAAACACTCTACTGACTTGAGACAAGAACTCCCATCACGACCACCAACTGCGTAAAGTCTGTAAAAAGAATAGAGTGGTAAAGAAGAAATAGTGCTATGCTTAAGACAAAGAGGTTATTCTTACGGTATTTCTTTGAATTTAAAGTGTCACTGATTATAAGACACACTATCAATTTGTTTCACTAGAAAAGTGATATGCTACCAGTTAAATGACATATGTGTACATCATAAATATGTATATATCAGAGATCACCATGTATTCATAAAAAAAGCTCACATGAAAGCAATGACAACTGTTTCACAGCTGCCATCTGTTTGACATCTGTTTGATACACCACCCTTGATTGTAAGGTGCACTGCAGTTTTAGAGATGATAAAATGTGTCTCAGAATGTAGAAAATATGGTGTATAAATAAATCATGCGTTATGTCTTCAATAACCAAAATAGGACTTTGTTATAAAGGAAAGAAACTAGCCTTCTCTGAGCACCTGCCACAGGTAAGGCACTTCGCATGTATTTATCTGATCCTGACAGTGATGCTCTGAGAAACCATCTGTCTCCCCATTTCACAGTTGAAGACCCTGGAGCTCATGGGGGTTAAGAGACTTGCATGGGGTTGTCCACTAAGAAGCGGAACCAGGCTACATAGTTACATTAATGAGCAGCTGAACAGTGAACAGTTATCTGGGATATACTTGTAGTAATAAAGGAGAATAAAAGGAGATCTTGAAACAATGGTATATAGATTAATATTGACTGCATATAAACAATGATCTTCCATTAATTTAAATTAGTGCAGATAAGGGTACTGTAGGTTATCTAATATGAATGCGGTATGTTAATGACCTAAATGTTGTCTTGGTCAATTTTAATTCATTATCAATTAATATATGGTACTAATTTGAAAGTCTTTCACTCTATATGTAAAATATTTTAAATATTTGAAGATTTAAATATTTTTTTATTAAGCATAAAATCCTCTTGTACTTACTATTTACTTGGGAAGCTCTTCATAGATATTTTTCTATTAGGTTTTCTTAAAGTAATAAATTCAGTTCATTGCTAACAGTAAAGGTAATACAGTTTTAATTTATAGAGTCCTTAGTTAATATTTAACTATATAGTCTCAAGAAATATTTGAACTGTATCAATTTTCTGTTCATTAAGACATTAAGTATTTATATTTGATTAATATACACATTTAAAAGACAGATTTCATAATATTAATCCATAATTTAAAGTACACAATGCCATTCAAACTGGTTTTTAAGTAAGAGGATGACCATATATTGAACAGCTATAAGGTTGTAACAATATTGTGCTCTAAGTTTAAGCTACATTCTAATATGAAAATTTAAGTTTATTTGAAACTTTTTCTATCTACTAAAAACTACTTATTTGTGTTACTATTCTTAATATTAAACTATTCTCATCTTTAATCAGCCTGAGGGAATAATGATCTAAATATTGATCACAGAGTATTGGAAGGCATCAACAATTAGAACATATCACTAATTAAAAATACATGCACACGTACTCACATTCACACACACTTTACAATAGGCGCGAGGCACCTGACCCTCCTCACAGTGCACTCACGGGTCTTCACTGTGGAAAGTGCTGCAGTGAGCATGAACTCTGAAGCCAGATTCTCTGGGTTTGAATCTCGGTCCGGCCACTTATCACTTACCGTTTGTGATTGTGGACAAGTTATTTAACCTCCAGCTGCCCGTATCTCATCATCCATAAGATCTGGAAGCCCTGCCCCAGGGGATTATTAATGATCACATTTAAAGTACTTACACATGAATAATATGGTATAAGTGCTTGAGAGGAAAAATGAATTCTGTCCTATTTTCTTTTTTTTCATTTATTAGATGGGTTTATTGTAGATAATTTTATATTTTACTGATAAGGCTAACATATCCAATTAATAATTTTGTTTGAAATTGGTGGAGTTTTTTAAAAATTTATTTATTTTATTGTTGTTTAACTACAGTTTTCTGCCTTTCCTCCCCCACCCCTCCCCACCACCCCAGCCCTTCCCACCTCCCTCCACCATTTCCACCCCCCCTTGTTATTGTCCATGTGTCCTTTATACTTGTTCCTGGAAACCCTTCACCCTCTTCCCCCATTATCCCCTCCCCTCTCCCCTCTGATCACTGTCAGCCTGTTCTCAATCTCAGTGTCTTTGGCTCTCCTTTGCTTGCTTGTCTGTTTTGTTGATTAGGTTCCTGTTAAAGGTGAGATCACTATTTTCATTCTTTCAGAAAATGGCATTTTTAGGAAATGTCAGATGTACAAATAACATTTAGACTATGCTAATATTAAGGGCTAAATTATATCAGTAACACTTTCTGAAGACTCATTATCTCAAGCAATGGTCTTCAAACTGTATTATAAGAACTGGATTCTGTGGAGGACTTTAGGGGGTCCCCAAAAATGGTTCATTTGAAATTCAAGTTTTAATTTTCAAAAATATCACCTGGCTTAATTAAATACCATGAAATATTCAAAACTCATCTTTCTTTTGCATGACAGTACCTCTGAGAATAAAAAAGAAACAGTATGTCAAATTGTGATAGTTTTGTACTAAATATTTTAAAATGTAAGTTTTAGGCCGTGGTTAGCTTTTAAAATTAGGTCTTGCCTGACTTTTAAAATTATGATCAAGAATGCCAACAGATTAAACTTAGAAAAAAAATTTGCTCCTATCTGCAAACTACTTGAACAATTTAACTGAAGTTTCCTGAGATTCCAATTAAATTGCTCTAGTAGTTAAAATAACTGTTACTATTTTCAGCTTACTTGTGAATCGGGATATTCTTCATACTGGACTTCCAAAACAAAACATAGAAATAATCTCAAAAACAGATTTATTTTCCTACATTGAAATTTATAATAAGTAAATATTATAAACTTGAACTTATAATAAATTTAAAGTAAGCTTGTAATAAACTTGAACCTCCATTTGCCTTAACTAGGAGGTTTTTTGTTAAGATTTCATTTGAAAGAGAGATTCTACTGCCAAAAATATTTGTCAGTATTGTCAGTCAGTGACTTAAAAGTAGCCTGAGCAATCAGAAGTCTAAATAAAACTTTGTTCTGTCAAACATGGTAGAAAGAAACATTTTAACACTTTGAAATTTTTAAAATACTGAATGAAACTCATAAGACATTGAACCAGTTCTTCCCTAAAGAAAAACTACATTTTGCATCAGGAAGCATTGTAAAATAAATTAAAACAACAAAACAGCAGTTAATCCAGGCTTTTCATTTTATAGATATAAAAAAATTGAGGTATGGAGAAATGGTTTGTTCTAAATCACAAAATGGTAGAGAGAAGATGCATAATTACATTTTTTCAATCAGTGGCATGCTTTTTTATTTTAACAACATAGTTTCTATTTTTTCCTGATTATGACTATGTACCTAATAAACAAAACCAACAAAATAGTTTAAAACATTGCTACTTTGTTCAGTGATAATGAACTCCTTTAGTTTTTTCTTGTGTGGGAAGCTCTTTATCTGCCCTTTGATTCTAAATGACAGCTTTGCTGAGTAAAGCAATCTTGGCTATAGGTCCCTGGTTTTCATGACTTTGAATATTTCTTGCCAATCTCTTCTAGCTTACAAAGTTTCTTTTAAGAAATAAGCTGATAGTCTTATGGGAGCTCCCCTGTAGGTAACTAACTGCTTTGCTCTTGCTGCTTTTAAGATTCTCTCTTTATCAAAAAAAAAAAAAAAAGATTCTCTCTTTATCTGTATCTTTGGCATTTTCATTGTGATGTGTCCTGGTGTGGACCTGTTCGTGTCCATCTTGTTTGGGACTCTGTGCTTCCTGGACTTGCATGTTTATTTCCTTCCCCAAATTAGGGAAGTTTTCATTCATTATTTTTTTAAATAGTTCCAATTTCTTGCTCTTTCTATTCTCCTTCTGGCACCCCTATGATGCGAATGTTGGTATGCTTATAGTTGTCCCAGAGACTCCTTACACTATCCTCATTTTTTTGGAATTTTTCTTCTTGTTGTTATGCTTGGTTGTTTTTTATTTCCTTCTGTTCCATATCATTGATTTGATTCTTGTCTTCATTCACTCTACTGTTGATTTCCTGTAAATTGTTCATTTCCATTAGGATGTCCATCATTTCCTATTGGATGTTTTTATGCTGTTGAAGTACTCACTAGGTTCCTTGAGCATCCTTATATCCAGTGTTTTGAATTCTGCATCTGACAGATTGCTCATCTCCATTTTGTTTAGCTCTTTTTCTGGAGTTTTGATCTCTTCTTTCATTTGGGCCATGTTTTTTTTTTTTTTTTTTTTTTTTTTTTTTTTTTTTCCTTTTTTTTTTTTTTTTTTTTTTTTTTTGTCTCCTCAGTTTGGCAGCCTCCCTGTGTTTGTTTCTGTGTATTAGGAAGAACAGCTATGACTCCCTCCCTGCCTTGGTAGCATGGCCTGTAGGGTCCAGTGGCCCTGCCTCCCCTATCACCCAAACTTGGTACTCGAGGTGCACCCTTTGTGTGGGCTGAGTACACCCTCCTCTTGTAGTTGAGCCTTGATTGCTGTTGCCAGGTCTATGAGAGGGATTTACCCAGGCCAATCAGCTGCAAGAATTGGCTATACCACTGACCACCAACCTCTGCCTTCTGAAGAGGATCAGCTGTGCAGGGGCAGGCTGGTGGTGTTCCAACCTGGTCTGTAGCTGTCTGCTGGGTACGCAGGCTCTGGGAGTTTCCTGGGTGGTGCAGGCAAAAGTAAGCCTACACCTGTGTTCTGCCTGGGGCCACTCAGTGAGAGCTACAAAGCAATCTGCAGCTGGCTGCTACTTGTGCTGGGTGGAGCCAAACTGTGATCCAAAGCTGGCTGCAGCTAGTGCTGGGCCTGAGGCTACTTAGCTGGCTGGAGGAAGGCCGTGACTGGGTGGGGCAGAGCCTCAGATAAATTCCAGGGGTGGGCAAAGTGTAAGCCCTGATGCTAGACACTTCAGTTCCTCCTTATATGCCACTAGTGCCTTTCAAGCTGCTACCCCGGTGGTGCTGGAGCTCAGAGGGAGTGAGTCTAAATTCATATGCAGACTCTTTAAGAGGAACTGCTTAGGAGTCCAGCAGTTTCTTTCACCAACTCAATCCCTGATGGTTTTGCAGCCAGAAGTTATGGGGGCTTATCTTCCTGGCACTGGAACCCTGGGTGGGGGGTGGAGCATGATGTGGGACTGGGATCCCTTGCTCCCAAGATATTCCTCCTGAATTTTATCTAGCACATGTGTGTGAGGGACCAGCCCATTCCACATCTGCTTGTCTCCATATCTCTGCCTCCCCATGTGTGTGAGGGACCAGCCTATCCGACATCTGCTTGTCTCCGTATCTCTGCCTCCCCATGTGTGTGAGGGACCAGCCCATTCCACATCTGCTTGTCTCCACATCTCTGCCTCCCCATGTCTCTCACCCTTCTGGATGGGTGTTGTTTCTTTAGTTCCATAGTTGATGGTCCTCCATTCAACTTGATTTCTGACGGATCAGCGTGGATTGTTGGTCTGCAATTTAGTTGTAATTCGGATGTGGTTGTGCAAGGAGGTGAGCTGTGTTTTACATACACCTCCATGTTTAAACATTTGTTTACATCACTCAAAGTATTTCTCTCTTGTGATTTACTTATGTATGTTTTTAAGTTGGATATGACATAGCATAGTAAATTCAGTTTATTGCGTTTTAAATAGAACTTGAAGTATTTTCTTACTTTCCACTGAGTACTGCCACACCTACTGTACTTCTGGGGGTGGACATGGCGGCAACAAAATTCCACTGGCGAGCCTGAGGGTCCCACCTTTCCACTGTGTTCAGATAGCTCCAGCCATCATGCCCTCCGACTGCGTACATAGGGCCTTCCAGTACAGCCACACCTACAAGGAGGCAGAAAGAAATGACTTAAAAATGACACATTAACTGAAATGTAAGCACAGATCATAAACATGCAAATTTAAGCAAAAAATGTATGATATGGACATCTGGTTTACTCACAGTTCTTCTTAGTAGATAGGAGGGTGAGTGAGGGCGAGAGAGAACACTATAGCTCTGGTCTTGGAAGTTTCAGAGGCAGAGTTTGGGGTCATACAGCAGGGGAATTATTAAAAACTACACGAAATGAACATATCCCCATATTTAAAACATTTTTCAATAATATGGACTTAAGATATATTTGAGAGAGCATTTTTATTCCTTTCCCCCATTCATTCAAATTCATGGTATTTTTATTGCAGTTAGATTTGACACCACAATCTGTTGATGAACCATCACTAGGGAACAGAACCAGATTCATTTGTTCAACAAATATCTACTGAGTTTCTACTAACTGCCAGGTGCTGAATGGAACATAACAAGTAAGGGTTCTGTCCTCATGGACCTAATATTTTAGTTGGGAAACAGAAACAATATATTTGGGTATTGTTAAATGCTAATAAGAAAACCTGAGTTGATCAATGGTAGAGAGAGTCAGGGGAGAACTCTCAGGTAAGGTGACATTTGAACGAACACGTAAATGAAGTCAGCAAACCAGACATGGAAGTATCTGGGGAAGAGGGTGTGGTAAAGGGACGGCATGTACAAAGTCCCCGAGCCATGCTTAGTGTGTTTGCGGGACAGCAAGGAGGCCAGTGTGGCTGGCGGGGGCGTGATGGGGAGAGCGCAGGAGATGAAGGAGAGTGTGCAGCCAGAGCACGCAGAGTGGCTGGGGCTATTGTGAGGACTTTGGGTTTGTTCTAACTGAGACAGAGAGCCAGTGGAAGGTTCTGAGATGAGGTGTGACGTGATCACCGTCAGGTGGGACACAAATATGAATCAGTAGAGGCTCAACATACAAATTTGCAATACAAATACATTTCAATTTGTGAAATCATGGACTGATGAGATACAAATATTCATCATTCATGTATGTCCTGAATTAACACGTTATTCCACTCATTTGTGCCCTACCAGTACTGGCTATTATAGACACACCTACATAGGTACGGTTTCAATCACATGTACTATACATCTGTGTTTGTGTGTATAATTATACACACCAAAAGATGGAAAGAAAAGATAATGGTTCCATCTAGTCCAAAACCTTAAATAGTATCTTTGAAAAGAAATATTAGCAGCAGAATCACGTTTTCAAATGAAGTCTTCGTATAATTCCCATATGCAAAGGGATAAAAGGACTTTTTCTTAAGTAAAAGTTCCTTTTCTAAGTTCAAGCATAAAACATTTATTATAAGGTAAATTAATAAGAACAAGGCTTTAAGTGATGCAAAAATCTGAAATAAAGGCTTAAAGTAGACACTTTGAGCTATGTAATCATTCTCCTTTGGAGTTGCTACAGCTCAATAAAGTCTTTTGTCTGGTGCCTGGGACTCATGACAGCATCCCACGCACCGTCTAGTCTGCACGAAGCAGAGTTGGCTCACAGGCATTCTCAGTCTGTGCACCACTATGTGTAAGAATTTACCTTAAGTGAGCATTACATTTCTTTGCCCTGTGGTAGGGGGAAGTTCTCAGTTGAATCACACTATTGTCCCTGAATTTCATGGTCAACCCACATTTATAAGTCTCATTCATGCTGCTTTTATGATATATCTTCCCACACTCTGTGCCTATGTAATAGGCAATTTTATGGACTCAAGGGTAATGTTTATAGTTTTCTTTGTTAAATTTCATATAGTTAATTTTAAGCTTCCTCTCTGCACCTTAGCCCTGACCTTCTGGTTTACCTCCTTACCAAACTTGAAACTTAAGATCACCTTTCATCGAAACCTAACTGCACCTAACAGAATTCCTTGTCTCTGATTTTTCGCTGTACTCAATGACCACTAGGTGGTATCTTCACGCCTAGACAATTTTCACTGGCTTTTGGGGGCATCTTCTACTCAGGTGCTCAGTATTAATATAGTAGAAAGCTATGCAATCCAAACTATACTTTCACTGCTACTCCTCCATTTTTTCAATTCATCTTTTATGATGGCCTATCAAATTCTTTATTGCAACTATATTTCAACCTTTTCCAAACTGATAAATCAACAACAGGGCCACAAATTCTTCCTGTCCTTGAATGCAATGTGACTCCGCAGCTCCTCGCATCAAGAGGAGGCGTCAGTTTCCCTACTCTTTGAATCTGGGCTCACCCGTGCCGCTTGTGCTGGCCAGTGGGGTGTTAAGAAACAGGATGCAAGCAGAAGCTTTAGAGTGTTTGTGCACTGGGCTTGCCTCTGCTTGCTGCTTCTGAAGTCCTGCAACTGTCACCCCGTGAAGAAGCAGCCTGAACTAGCCCGCAGAATCATTCGCGGGGTCGGCCCAGGTGCCTGTGTTTCCGAGGCCAACAACCTGCCTACCACTACACCTGAGTGAGGCCACCCCGCCAGCCCGCCAGTCTTCCTCAGGCTGCTAATGAGAACACCCAGCAGAGATTATCCCAGACAGCCCAGACCAGAACAGCCTAACCCACAGATCCATGAATGAAATAAATGGTTGGTATAAGCCTCTAAGTTTTGCAGTGGTTTGTTATACAGCAAAAGCTGGGCAATACACACATATTTCAAGCCTCATGTAATTTTATTTCCATCTCCTTCACTCTCATCAAACAATTCTTTCTACTTCACCTACTCTCTCTATCTTACGAGAAAAGAGAGGTCATCTGACACAAGGTCCCTAAACTCTCTTCTATCGTCTCAGAGTGAGCCATCAGTTTCTTGAGGGTAAAGAGAGTGTCTTCCATGTTTTTGCAGACCTACAGGGCGAAGAGTATGGCACACAGTGCATGTTAATCAGTGTGTGCTCAGTGCAGAAATAAACAGTCTCCGTCATTACATTCTCTGTGCCGCCTTCAAACTGCTCTGGGTTTTACTCATTTCTGCTTAAAAACCATGGGAGATGGATAGAGAACAATAATGTTAAAAATTTTTAAATAGCATTTCAATTAGGTTAGATAATACTAATAGTCAACACAAAACACACATATCCTTCCAAAGGTGGCTTGTCAGCCTGTCATGCTACACTAGCACATCCATGTTCTTCGCCCTGGCCGGTGGCACGGTTGGTTGGGGCGTTGTCCCACACGCCAAGAGGCTGCAGGCTTGATCCCAGGCCTGGGCACGTGCTTACGTTGTGGGATCAATCCTTGGCGGGGCACACACCAGAGGCAAGCAGTCAACGTTCCTCTCTCCCATCAGTGTTTTTCCCTCTCTGTCCCCCTCTCTCTAGAATCAAATAAACATCCTCTGGATTAAAAAAATACTCATGGTTTCATTTGTATGAGTGGCACATATACACGCACGCATGTGCTTATATTCTCCACTCCTCCTTCTCGGATAACAGATCATGTGCAGGACTGCTTGGTGCCTGCTGCTGACTCAGCGGCTGCCACACTGGTCGGCTTCTGCCTGGCGCAGAACGTGAAAAGGCCGTGGAACCCAAACACATGATGTTCTGAGCAAATCTGCAGTCACACTCACCAAGGCCATGCCTGTGTGTGGACATAGGCGGCATCACGCTCCAGGTTTTGGTTTTGGGGTTGTAGCATTCTACAGTATTCAAAGTCTTCAGTCCATCTCTTCCTCCGACCACATACAGCTTGTCGTCCAACACTGCGACACCGAACTGCAGTCTCCTCCCGTTCATGTTTGCCACAGGAGTCCACATATTTGTACGAAGGTCATACTTTTCAATGCTTGTTGCTCCTTAGTGGTTATAAATAAAAGTTATGTAAATAAGAATTTCACCATGATTATTTTATGAAATTATACATACAAAAGTATACTTTTACTAGCATTGACAATAACACTTTCATTATATTCCAATAACCCCTTGCATGATCTGGGCCCTGCTTGTATCTCTGACCTGGCCTGCTAATATTCTCGAGGGCATACAGCAGGGCACACACCTCCTATTCTCCACGGCATACGCAATGCCCTGGTACTACAAGGTCAAGTGAGGAAGAATTACCTGTCAAAGAAGGCTGAGAAACAATAGCTAGAAGTGGGAGGAAAAGCTGGGTAGGTTAGTGTCATGGAAGCCAGAGGAAGAAAGTTTATGGCAGGTAGGACCGTGAACAGTTTCAAATGCTACTGAGAGAGAGGGTCAGGTAAGATGGAAACTAAAAAGTATTACTCGATTTAGCTGCAGGGAGGTCACTGGTGACTTTAAGAAGAGTCTCTGGTTTGGGTGGTTGGGACAGGATTGGGAGATGAGGAATGGAGATGATTCTTTGGAGAAGTTTGGCTATAAAAGAGAGAGAAAGATGGGAATACTAGATGGGTTGAGGGAGGTTTTGTCTTGTTTTGCTTTCGAAATTGGAAAAACTTGAGTTTGCCCAATGGTACCAGGAAGGATCTAGTTATAAGGAAGGAGCTGGAAGTACAGGACAGGACAGGACGGGATCCCGAGAGGGAGCGACGGGCAGCATCAGGGCGCAGGTGAGGGGCCGGCTGTCACAGGGAGGGAGAGGACGTGCATTCCCCTGCAGCCAGGGAGGACAAGAGCGCATGTGCGCATCACATGCTTTGGGAGCTATGAGTGTGGGAAGTTCAGGAAGTAACTGCCCCATGATGTCTACGTTTTTTTTACGAACTGGAAGATTCAAGGAATTTGTTGTTTTTATGAAGTGACACTAGTGGAGTTAAGGGGGGGAAGCCCCACCCCTCTAACAAAAAGACCCCATCCCCCTTTAAGAAGAGTTTGGTTGGTGTCCGCTTTATTCCCCTCTTCTCAGCTGCTAATACAGCCTGCAGTCAGTGCTGTTCTCACAGAACCACGATCAGCACAGACATGCATCCTACAGTATTTGTTGTAATCGGGTCATCAGAGCACTAATACTATTGATAATCTCCTAAAATTTAGAAATGGTTTTATTGTATGCGATATTTTCTCATTATCATAGTTTTATCATTTATTTACTCTATAAAAATTTTAAGTTATTTAAAATAAATATCAAGTCTTTTTCTGTTTTTATATTCTCATGGGGCCATGTAACAGACTCCCTGGTATATAGGAGTTGTTCAAAATATTTTTGAATTTGAATAATCTTTATTATTTTTAGTTATAAGGAGACTTTACTCCTACACTCAGATTATTCTATGTAATAGTATTCTCTTTTTTTTTAAGATTTTTTTTAGAGGAATACTAATGCAATTTTTTTTTAAGATTTTTTTATTTTTATTTATTTTTAGAGAGGGAAGGGAGGGAGAAAGAGAGAGAGAGAGAGAAACATCAGTGTGCGGTTGCTGGGGGACATGGCCTGCAACCTAGGCATGTGCCCTGACTGGGAATCGAACCTGTGATGCCTGGTTCACAGCCTGCGCTCAATCCACTGAGCTATGCCAGCCAGGGCTATGTAATAGTATTCTTGACTCATCACTCTAAAAACTTGATTTTAAAAACTTCCTTCATTAAATAAGAAGATAATGTCAATCATCTTTCCTTGCTAATGGATTTAAGAAATATTTATTTTATTTGAATTTTAACTTATTTCTGTATATCTAGTTCACCAAACAGTATCATAGTCTTATAAGTTGGTTACTAAAAATTCTTTTGCTAATATCAAACATAATTCTTATATAAAACCTGAACACATCTGAAACATATCAAAACATTATCAAACATTATATATTATGATGTTTGATATATTATGATGTTTGTTATGTTATGATATATATCTTCATAATATATATATCAAAGCATAACAAAATCCTAACAACTGCAAAATTCTAGGTAAAAATTTAGAACTTCCCTAATTTATACTGAAGAATTAACCTTTACAAATAGTAGGCAGAAATACGTTCTACCATTATCTTAGAAGCGATTTAGAACCAGCCACAGTTTATTTGTTGGGCTCTGTACTAAACAGAAGGGATCAAGAACGCAATGATCAGATTACTATCCAACTAATGCTACTTGATTTTCATGGTAAAGACCCTGGGAATAAAGTGAGGCCCAGGAAGATGTCTTGAAGAGGATGGAAGGTCAGAGTATTTGCTTGTTAAGAAAGACTCAGAAATAATGTTGGTCAAGCCACAAGGGTAAGATTACAGGAAGACCCAAAACCTACAAAGAGGAATTGACACCTCATGTGGTAAGAAATAAAGATCGCTGGAGGTTTTGAGCAGAGCAATGGCAAGCTAACCGAAGACAGTACAGCCTCCAGAGTCAAGATGACTGAATCCTCTCTCCAGCACTAATTAGTTGTGTGATCCTGGGAAAGCGACTTAAATTCTGTCTCGTGTCCTCATCTGTAGGAGAGGGCAATAATAACATTCAGCTCTGAGAGCTGCTGTTGGGATGAAACAATGCAGGTCATGTGCTGAGCATAATACCTGGCACATTAACGACATAAATTAACATGATCAAAATATGTGGGCTGCTAGGAGGCTGACGGGAATTAGAAAGACAGCGATGGACACTTGGAAAAATAAGACCTATTTAAAAGAAGTCATTTGGTAACTGCAGATTTTAAGGTTTGAGGAGGGGTTGGGGTGGGGGCAACAGCAGATTTTATATTGTCTACTTTAGGTACTTAGTATCTGAGATTCCTTCCCAGGCTTAGGGATTGTTACACTGTCCTATGAGTCTTGATGAGAGCCAGGAACCCGTCTCCGAGAAAGCTGAAAAGACAGATGAACATTTTCTTTGTTTTTGGAAGTTTAGGATCCAGGACTAAGCTAAACATGGTCAAATGGATGCTTGCACCTAGTATTTAAAATCTAAAGTAGGATTTATAAAGAAGATGTAGTTCCTGCCTGTTTCTCATTAGCCTTCCAGTGACTTCTTGTCTACTTATATGAGCCAGAGTTGGTGTCGACACCCTGAAGAACAATGAATGATGAATCCAAGGTCTCAAGTCTGGGAGACGTGATCCGAGAAGTCTTGAACACACAGAGTTCGAGGTGAGAGCTGAATATGAAACTGTGTATTTTATGCAAGCTGGAAATATAAGAATAAAATCAAAGTTCAAGAGTATAATTAAGATAGGGATAACAGTTAAAGCCTCGAAAGAGAGAGGGGAAGACAAGCAGTGCCAGGAATGACTACGAAGCTAAGCACCAGTTCCAGGTTCTCAGTGGATCCCTAATCCTTAGTTCTGCAGACTGATTATCTGGACTGTGGAGATCTATTTACACCGTGACTAATCAGTTATCTTACTTCATGTATCTCTGTACTGTTTAGTCACCAAGCCTATACTTAGAACTTAAGCATTATATATACATAACACTCTGCTATATGTTATATGGAATAATAGCCACAAATCTGTATCTATGTCTTTGTCTCCACAAGCCTGAAAGTTAAATAGCAATTTAAGACTTTCTATAAGAGCTCATATTTTTATATGCCTTAGCAATGTCACACAGAAGAGAACCCTTTAGACACGATTAAGGCATCAGGTGTATTAGTCATGCAAGTAATTCAAGAGACGGCAGAGGACCATCTTCACACATTGGACAATACTCACTGATGCTGTCTACGGGCAAGGCACTGTTCTAGGCTCTGAGAATATGTTGGCACACAACAAAATCCTTGCTGTTCTGGAGCTTACTTGGGAGAAGAGGTAGACGGACCATGAACAAATGTATCAAGTGCTATGAAGAAACGAGAAGCAGAGTAAAGAGATAGAAAGTAGTAAGCAAAAGATCAGAAACTAATGGGCAAGAGGTTGCTACTGAACGGTCACAGAAGTCCTCTTTGACATCGGAGAAGAGATGTGAGCGAGGAATTCCTGCTAGGCCTTGCAATATCAAGGCACAGAGCATCCATGGGAGGAGTAGCTAGGGCAAGAATTCTGACATGGATGATGTTTGGCATGTCAGATGAACTAGGAGGCCAACGGGACTGAAGTACAAGGAGGGAGTAGAGAAGTAGAATGAGCTGAGATCAGACAGGTAGCCAAAGTCAGGGAGGTACTGTCAGGGGAGGGCGACTGTTAGAATTCAGAAGGAGATTAATGTCTACTGAGAGGTAATACGCAGAAAGCTTCTAGCACAATACCTGGCACTACATCAGCAGTAAGTATGGTGTTTGTTCTATCGTCATTATTAACAGCAACTGTTGCAGGAACAGTACAAGGAATCCCTGGATGCCTTTGACCCAGATTTTCCAACTGTTTATGTTTTAGTACATTTTCTTTCTTTCTATGTGCAGGGGTTTTCCCCTGAACTGTTTAAGAGTAAATTGCAGAAATGATGTCCCTGTACACCTAAATGCTTCTCTTAGAAAACCATATGGCAGTCACCAAAATCTGGAAATGAACATTAGCACACTGTTGTTATCTAATCTGCAGACCTTGTTTGGATTTTGTCATTTGTCCCAGTTATGTCTTTTATAGCCAAAGAAAACCCAAGATGACACATTGTAATAGCTGTCGTGTCTCGTTAGTTCCTGTAATCTAAAACAATGCCTAATCTTTTCTGCATTTTTTGCCACTGGTATTTTGAAATACTACAGACAAGTTATTTTATAGCATGTCTCTCAGCTGGGATTTGTTTGTCTTTTCCTTGTGAGTGAATCCAGATTATACACTTTTTACATAAATACCACAGATGTGCAGCTGAGTTCTTCCCTGTGCGTCTCATAAAATGCTCATGTTGCTGGTCAGTCTCATCACCGGCAACATGGCCTTTGAGTATTTGGTTAAGGTGCTGTGTGCTGGTTTCTCAGCTGTAAAAATACTATTTTACCCTTTGCAACCAATAAGCAAGTGGTTGGGAGATCCTTTGAGACTAAATATCCTGTTGTCAAATTTTCACCTACTAGTCTCAGCATCCATTGAATTAGTTATTATTATGATGGCTGCCATATGGTGATTTTTCTAATCCTACCTTTGCTTCTGTAGTTATTAGTTGGCATTCTACTATTATAAGGAAGAGCTTTCCTTTCTCCCTTCTTTATGTGAATCAGTGCGGTCATGAATATTTATTGATTTAATAGGTTATAAGATTTACTTGTTTTGATGGTGAAATTGGCCCAGATCGGACAGTGGTAGCCCCTTCAGACTGTGTTCCTTGGCCATCTCCCTCGGTCCCTGAGCACCTCCTACTTTCTCCCTCTACAAGATGTTCTGGGCTTATGTTGTACTTGCTCTACCCCAACGCTGGAGCCAGCCATTTCTCCAAAGAGCTCTTTGGCAATATTCAATATTCATTACTATTTCAAATTCAATGTTTTCTATTTCCCCAAATAAGAGGTTATTTAATACCTTTTGTTGAATCTATTCCACCAACGGCAAATAATGTACCAACAGTTGACTTCCTAGGTTTTGTCCGAGGACTTTGTAACATGGGTCGTCTCTCTGGTAACAAATGATACTTCATTGCTTCCATAATTAGTTTCTGACATTCTATATCGTCCCGAAAAAGTGCATTATTTTCCATGTCTGCCAGGAACTAGGAAAAAAAAGTGAGTATGTATGCTGAATGACCAAGAAAATGTTAAGTGTAAAATGATAAACTACATAATCCACAAATGCAAGTAATTGCATTCTTAAAAACATCCAAGTACGGACATCTATTTTAAAGTGAAATATGCAACACATGTAAGATTTACATTTTATATTTCATTGAAAATCACAAAACTATGAGGGATAAGTGGTATGCTGTAAAATCTTAATAGTGCTTATCTCTGGGTAATAGAGAAATTTGTGCTTTTTTTAATAGTATTTTTTCCTACTTTTCTGTTTTCTGTTTTCCAGGTTTTCTAAAATAAATCACCTTACCTTCTTAATTAAAAATAATTTTAACTGAAGGGGAATAATTGTAAATTGACTAATTAGACTATATTTATCTGTCCTCTCAAAACAATCTTCAAACAACAGCAAAAACAAACTTACCAATTTCTTAAGAGGCAAAGAACTCTAAGTGGTGATTATTCTAAGAGAATTAAAGTCATTTATGAGTCACTGAATCCATTTTTTTACTTGTGTAGTTTTACATAAGTGCACACACCCTTCCTTTAAAAAATGCATTTCTAAACCACATTTCTAAACAGAGTGCGAGTTGAAGAACATTTTCATTTTCTTCCAGATGGAGAGCCAGTTCTGCACGAGCACCATTTATTAAAGGGTCCCCTTCCTTTCAGCTGAACTGAAGCTCGGCCATATGTTATATTCTCATACATAGATTCAGGATAAATCCTGAAATGTCCGAGACTTTATAAGCTATGTTTTCTTCTAGGATTTTTATGGTTTTGAGTCTTACATTGAAGTCTTTAATCCATTTTGAGTTTGTTTTTGTGTATAGTGTAAGAAGTTGGTCTAATTTCATTTTTTTGGCATGTCTCTGTCCAATTTTCCCAACACCAGATGTTATGTGGGTGCCTCTTCCTGGGTCTGGTGCTCTGCGCTGGGGAGCCCAGCATGGTGTTGAGACCCCACACTCCTTAGGGGGAACCTTTGCTGCCAAGATACCCCTCCAGAATCTCAGCCACTGCCTGCGGGAGCGGGGTGAGCCCTGTTCATGTCTCTGCCCTTCCCACTGGACTGGCAGTTAGACAGGTGTGAACAGAGTAGGAACGACAGGCCAGGTACTGAAGGTCACCCAGGGTGGAAAGTCCTGGGTGCCTAGCAACAGGCATTGGGAAAACAAGTACTTTCAGCTAGGACCTTAACTGCCCCCCACCAGGCTGACCTTTCCACCCTTAGCACATCACTACTCATGCGGTTTAGACCCCCTGATATTTCATACCACTAGTCTTGTAGTTTAGACTCCTTAGAGGAGGAACAAGGTGGTGGAAGAATAGCCGCATATGACTCCCATATAAGCCCGTGTGCAGCCACTCCCTTAAGCATTAAGCCCCAAGGACAATGTGGTTCCGGTCTGCAACAAATAATCTTAGGAACAAAGCGTTGAGTCTGTTGAACACAAAGACAGAGTTTTGGTCGAACTAGAGACAACATTCAGGCTTCAGTTGTGTTTCAGCCTCAGGCCCAGAAAGGCAGCAAAATCAGACGAAGTTATGCCATGCCTGACATCAAGACCAGCTGCAACGGCTGATAACTTCCCCCACCCCAGGGCCAACCAGTCAGCAGAGGCTACAACTCTGAAAGGGCACACCCGAAAAGATGACGAATATTTTATCGAGATCCTCCCGAGACCTCCAGACAAAAATCCTTAAGACAAAGGACCCAGTGTGCGCTCCTGTGCTTGCTCTGTCTCTCTCTCTCTCTCTCTTAAACACCCACGCTTTCCCCAACCCCTTCTTTCCACAGGAGTGTTCTCTCTGGAGCACGTTTGTGCCTTTCTCCTAACCTTCCCCCAGGAGTGTCTTCTTTGCCTTTCTTTCTTCTAAGCTCCAGGGGCCCTTCTTTCGCCTCTGTAACTTGTTTCTTGAGCCCATATGACCCGGCTGGCTCCCTTCTGCTACCTCTGTGACTTTCTAAATAAACAGCTGCTTGTATTTGAGTCACGGCTCTGAAGTCTTTCTTAGCCAACACGCAAGGACTGAGTTATAACACCCGGAATCATTCGCCATTAACATCTCAATTTAGCTTCTTCTGTAAGTCCTTGGTTGTAAGACTTCTATTCAGCTAGTCCTCAGTTGGGTATTCAGGTTGATCCTTCTACATTTTAGTTGTAACTCCGGTTTGGTCCTGGGAGGAAGTGAGTATAATATCCACCTAATCCTCTGCTCTCGGACCTCTTCATACCACTATCACTGGCAGCACACAGAGCACTTTTCTGGTCCTCAGAATAATCCTGTGACTTGTCAGAGAAGACGTTATTTCCACGTGACAGATGAAGAAACTGAGGTGTGTGAATATGCTAGGTCATAGAGTTCTAAAATCTCTGAGCTGGAACTATTATTACATCTCATTAATTTATTTACCACCAGAATCCAGCATTTAGTGACTACTTAATAAGTGTGAAGCACATGAAGTAATCTGATTTTTCTGGTTCCCAGCACCTAGTGTTCCTTTATTAGCAGCTCTACTGATTCTTCAATTGCTAGGATAGGTTTGCAGCCGAGTCACATAAAGTTACTGACCCCAAAGCAACAATGTCACTTAATTGATCCAATTTAGGTTACTTAGTTGATGCAGCCAGGCCTGCTGGGTTGGAAACATAAATGGAATTTTTCTTAGCTCATTATCTTTTCACTTAAACACTTTATAGGAATATATGTAAAATAACCTTATGGGATAGAATAATAAGGAAAAACCTATACACAAGTATATATTAATGTAATTAACATAAAGTTAATACTCAAATTTTGTTGAAATTATGACATTGTTTTTTTTTTTTTTTAAAGATTTTATTTATTTATTTTTAGAGAGGGAAGGGAGGGAGAGAGAGAGAGAAACATCAGTGTGCGGTTGCTGGGGGACATGGCCTGCAACCTAGGCATGTGCCCTGACTGGGAATCGAACCTGCGATGCCTGGTTCGCAGCCCGCGCTCAATCCACTGAGCTACACCAGCCAGGGCGACATTGTTTTTAAATAATTGAAAACTGCTCACCTGTGGTGCAAGAAGAGGTAGCCTAATATAAGCCAGAAGTTTACTGAGATCTTTCCGTCTCTGTTCCAGATCATGGCGGACCCAGGTAAGAAGTGCGTTCAGTATCGTCTCTTCATTAGGAATGTTCATGTCATCGCTGGCCAAGAGCTTTGCAATCTCACTGGCTGGTAATAATACAAATTCCTGGTTTCGAATTACTTCCATGAAATGCTCCTAGAGAGGAAATAAACATCATATAAACAATACTGTTTTTTTTCTGTGCATCAGTTTATTTAAAAGAAACTAAACATTTCTGAAGTAGATGTCAAAACCAAGTTTATACTTTATAACTTCCCCTTACATTTTATTACTGCTTGCTAGGAAAGAAACACAGTAGGAAAAAACATTTAAACTACAGCCATGTTGTTAAACTTTTTATTTCTATATTAAGTAGAATTAAAGTGTTGTATCATTTATTACATTTTAAAAATGGACACGGGACTTTTAGGTATTACTTTGTTCAAGTTAGGGATTAATTTCTCACTCTTTCCAAAGGAAGACCGAAAAATAGACACTGAGATGGATGATGCTGTAACATCAAAAGCTAGTTGAGATTTGTGGCTAATGTAGAATTTGGCCAACAGTGGAGCCGAAGACCCGGGTGAGCTGTGCGGCTATTTCTCGTGCTTGGAAATGGCCTCCACGCTGGCTGGGTTTCCCAGGACCATTCTGGACCACACACGTCATCTCAGACTCCGCTCGCGGAAGAGTACGTGTCCTTAGGGCTACCCTAAAACCAAACTGGCCTTTAAGAGTGTTTTAATCTTTTTCATATCACACAGGATTTTAGGTCTGTTTTGAAACTTTTATTTCCTCTGATTTATGTACAAAGTTCTATTGGTCTCATAGGAAAATAAGAGCCAAAATAAAAGTGGTGACCTAGAATGAAGGCAGTGGGACTCCCGGACCTTACACTGAAGGTGATTCAGTACTGGCCACATACTAGAATCATGCGGCTTTTATTTGGAAATGAGAAATAGAAATGCCTTTAGATGTGAAAGAGTGACTTTTCCTAGGCTGTTATGTTAGGCAATCTAAAGAGAAGGGAAGTTCACTCTCTGCTATACAAGATTACAAGTCTTAGTGCATGGATTGATTACATAGTTATAATATAAATGCAAATGCTAGACATATTGTCACTTAGTGTTTTTCTTATGCTTCCTACTGTGCTATGACTGTCTCAGCATGCAGAGTTATGGGAAAACAGCTAAGGCTATTTAAATTAGAGCTCCAGATAAGGACTATCAATACTATCTTCTATATTAAAATGAGAATTATATTTTCCACATAGCCTGAAGTAACCCTAGTTAGGTACTAAGCTAAAATATATCTTGGGCTGACATTCTTTTCTGTAGAAATTCTTAAGAGGAAAACTATACATGAATAATTAACTAAATTCAATTGCTTCGATTCATCATGATTTGTTAAAGATGCCAAAATGAGTCTGTTTTAAGTGACTGATTATCCTTTTCAGAACTATATTTTAATAAAACCTCAGTGCTGGAATGGCTTCAAGAGAACTGTTCTGTGCCATTTATTGCACACTGACATTCTGAAATGATTTGGTAATGCAGAGCAAGAGCTATAAAAAGGCTGACACTCTCAACCCAGGTATCCCACAAGTAGTTTAATCCTTAATAAATAATTCACAGGAGGATAAAAAAGAGCTGATGTTTTTCTAATGATACTTATCTGCATTATTATTTATAATAGTAAAGAATGAGAAATAGCCTAAATGTCCAGCTATCGGAGTTTGTAACTCAATGGACTATTAAGTAGACCTTACAAATTTAAAGAACAAAGACCCTATAGATACACAGAAAAATGTTTATTCTAAGATGTTAGGTGAGATCCTGAAGAAATGGACTGTACATTTCTAATTGCTCAGAGGTATAGTGTACGGCACAGTCAACATATATACAACGCTGACGTAACTGTTGCCATACTTTCATATGGTATTAATTGCATTTCATCAATAAGAAAAACTTACTATATAAATATTCATTTGATTGTTTATGTGTTGATATATCTATTTCAGAACAGTGCCCTTTCCATTCTAGTATAATTCGCATTTAGTAAAAATTCAGTTTTTAAAACAACTTATGGAAATACTACTGAATTTAAGGTTCAATGCAAAGTGCTTTTCCAAAGTATTTGGTTTTGAAGCAGGTATTTTAGCAGAATTCAATGTTTTTATAGGTTTTCTAGATCATGAAACAAAATTTTAAGTTAAGAAATTAAATGTTTATATTCATAAATCCCTAATGACATTAAGTATCTGTAACGACATGATTAGTCTGAGACACTTCCGCAGAGGTTTCACGACTCGCTCCAGGTCTCCTTCGGTGGCAGTCAGAACAAGAACAGAAGCTTCCAGAATTCAGGATTACAGGAAGGAACTCCTCCTCCTTTCCTGCTGGTATTCATTTGGGATCAGTGAACATCTCAAGTACATGCACTGCTTCCTGATTGGGACAACTGAATTCTCTGTGTGGAATTAGGCTTACTTCATATTCTGAATCCACTCGGTGATGCCAACAGCTGTCGCACTACCGAACGCTTGCTAGCATTATGCCCCTTTCCCCTTTGGAACAGTTTTCAAGCAAATGAAATTACTGAGGGATTTATTTAAATTGAAGATTGAATTCTGTTATACATTTTCATTCAGTTCCCATAGCAACAATTCAAATCACACAATCTACCTCTAAATTACTTATTGTTATTAGAATTCAATTTTATGTCTCTGTTGCAATTGAATAATGTCAAATAATAGCTTGAGATAAAAAAACTACAACCCACTGGCTACCAAAAGAGCTTTAAAAACACCAAGCTAATTTAAATTTATGTCTAAGTTTTAAAAAAGCAGTACCTCTACTGTAAACAACAGGAATGACCTAAATGCATACAAATGTTTCCATATAAATAAAACTCCTTCCTAAGGAAAGAGATATTACTTAAATTATGAACTAGTAATAAAAGTAAGAAATATCTAGTTTATTTTATCCATATTCATGTTATTCTAAAAAGTACTTATTTGACCTTGAAATGAGAATTCTTAAGGTTAAAATGAGAATTCTGCGAGGAAGAATAAAGAGAGAGGGGGGAAAGTCTTTCAAAGGACTTAATTTAAAGGATGTGCCCTGACCAGTATAGCTCAGTGGATTGAGTGTAGGCCTACAAACCAAAAGGTCACCAGTTTGATTCCCAGTCAGGGCACATGACTGGGTTGTGGGCCAGGTCCCCAGTAGGGGGCATATGAAAGGCAACCACACATTGATGTTTCTCTCCCTCTCTTTCTCCTTCCCTTTCCCCTCTCTAAAAATAAATAAAATCTTTAAAAAAAAGAAAGGATGTTAACCAACCACCGTGCTAGGTCTGTATAGTACTGCCCTATCCTACACTCTTATTTTTTTCACTTGAAGCACTGTGACCATCACAAACAAGAACATTTCTGAAAAATAATTACACCACAGAGAAAAATGAATCATAAAGGTTGTGCTCTTGTATGAGTGCTTTTGTTCCCTCACATGAATCTCTAACGTGAAGAGACTAAATATACACAATAATGATGACAATGATGTCGTTAATTGGCTGGGTAAGCTATGTGTTGAGCACTGTTTCAAGTGCTAAACTTCTATTTAACTCATTTAATCCTCATATTAAGCTTAGGAAGTAGGTAGAATTAATCTTCCGAATAGTTGTAAATATCTACTGGGGGATGGAGGGGAGGGCAGACAAAAACATTTCCTAAAGGCAGATAAAATTAATAAATGGAGAACTGTACATGTGTATGTGAATGCTGACATTCATTCTTCCCTTAGATGCTGTATTGCCTTAATTGAAGCATTGAAAGCAAGAGTCTTCAATCACTGTCCGGAAGTATAGATGTGTGTGTGAACAGATGGTTATTCCTTAAAACTCCACACACACTCCCTTCCCCAAATCCCTCTACTATTAAGACAATGGAGGTTGGTCCTGACCATAGGCCCTCAACATGCCCTTGTTTTCTTGCTGTCCTAAATCCATCAGTACCCATTATCCTCCAGGCTTCTGAACCAGACCCCCCTCTGTGATTTATTTTGAGCATATAATTTGCTATAATTAATAATAACATCTTCCTATATACCTAAAAACACTTCTTACATAAGAGGTTTATCTGTGATAAAAAGCCTCCCCTTCAGCAGCCTGTACTCTGCTGAGGTGCTGCATTAATACTCTATAATCATAATCACCAACTTCCACAGTGAATATGGGGACAATTCTGAAATTCATCCATGTGCTACAGAGTAAAATGGCTGCTGGAAATTCTGCTTTAAAAACATCAGATCTGAAAGTCTTAAATGAAATAGTCCTAGGCCACTATTCTTAGTGACTGTAAGGCTTGACTCATATCCAGGAGGTACATTACTTGGTGCTTTTCCCTCGTAACTCAATGACACAGAACACGCTGGACAGTGACCCCGAGCCTCAAGACATGTGGCAGAGCCGTGCGGAAACAGTAACATGTAGAGAAGCCCGCAGCGATAAAGAATAAGACAAAGAACATATGCTTTCCTGCTTTTCAAGAAATACATACCATAGTATAATTGTGAGCCACTTTATGCAAATCTGTACAACCTTGGGCATCAGCAAAAGAACGGATTCCAAGACAGTTAGATGGGTGAAGCTGTTTCATCAGAAACTTACAGCACGCTTCCACAACCTGTGAGAGCTGAAGAAGGCAGGCCGTAGACAGCAGGCACTCAATGTTGTCTTCTTTTAACTCGAGGCGGCCTTGATGATAAGAAGAAATTCCATTAGCTATGGAAGTATATTAACCTCAGTTTGTAAACTAATTGGTGTTAATAGTAATAATTCTAAATAATAACCCATTATATGCATTTCAGAGGTAGATGATTTAATATATTCTAAAAAGAAAAAAAGTACTAACTATAAGAAATTCACTCCTTGTTACTCCTGCTAAAATAAAAAAAACTAATAGCTCATTTTCAGGATTTTTAAAGGATGATTTAATGAGCAAAATATCTATTTTACATAGTTCAAATTAAATGCAATAATTTAAACACACATAATTGATTTCATAATTATATTAACATTTTAAAATATCATTTAACAGCTTAATTATAATAACCATTTTAAAGGTTCCAATATACAGATCTTAACTTAAACAGGTATCCCTAAGGGTGGTGATTATAATAGCAGAATTAACTGTTAACTATTGCAGGCTTTATTAAAAGCAGAAATCTGAAATCTCATAATACAATATAAATCTAAGAGATTTTAAATTTTCATTACCTGTATATGCATACTGAATCAGGGACCATAGTGAATTCGGTTCTACACCTTCCATTTTTATTTCTTCCTGTCTTGCTTCCCTAACGTCATTAGTAAACATGGCAGCAAAATAATCTGAGACAGAGGACAGCACCAATCTGAGAACATTAGAAAAAAAGAAAAATCCATGACCACACTACAGTTGCTGTTCATTAATAAATGCTACTTTTACACAGTTCTGTATTTGTAAACTAATTTATAATGTGAACTGAGACAGAAAATGTCTCTCCAAGAAAGTACACTGGGTGTTGAGAATCACAGGAAACATACTCTAAGTGTGATAAAAAAAAAATAAATCCTGCTTTTGCTTCTCTCTCTCTCTAACTTTGTTACCCATAAAAGGTGCATGGTACTGGGAAATGCATTTTAAGTCTGACAAATTGCTTTATGCTCTAGTTCCTCCCTTTGAATAATAAATTATCATTACTGAAAATTTTCTGCTGAGGTAAATGATTTATTCTTTCATTACTCAAATATCAATTTCTAACATCTAGGGAAAGAAAAGCTACAAGCCCACAGCATTAAACTGATTATATATATAAAAGGGGGGAAATACAAGGTTGTTTTCTGTTTGTCACTTTGAAAATAATCTGTTTTTTAATTTAATCATACAAGTAGTGAATATATGGGATATATTTGAAAATGGTTTTAGCAAGTTATTTTTAACTTTTATGATATTTATTTTTGTAGTACATTATATTTTGTTATAGTTACAATATTTTGTTATAATACTACAAAACATTATAACATTTTGTTATAATACAATATCCTATATTAGCTATGTTTCTAGATTTTTTGATAGTTACATATAAGTAAAATAGGCTATACATTTATATTTTTAAAACATGCATTTTTCCTTTCATAATGTTTTGAAGATACTTCCATGTCAGCACATTTATACACTGACTTTATTCATGTTTTTAGAGAAATAGAGATTATGATACAAATAATGGTTGAAATTCCCTGGGTTCCTCTCTAATTCTATTCTCCTTCCTCCCCAACAGCGCAATGCTGAGTCCTGAGGTTTGCAAATTGCTTTCCAAAGTGCTGTGCCTACTTAGACTCCTACCAGAATTGTATAAGAGTTAATTTAATACTTCCCCAGAATACTGTCAGATGTTATAAGCTTTGGCCATCTGCAGGGTATTAAATGGTATCTCACTGTTTAAATCACCTGACTGCTAGTGAGGTTGGAGATCTTTTCAAATGTTTATGGTCATCCAGTTTTCTTCTTTCTCGAACTGCTTAGTCATTCATTTATCCACTGAACAAATGCTAATGCATATCTGGTAAGTAATGGGTACTATTCTAGACACTTAAGATATCACTGGTGCAAAAACACAGACAAAAGATCCCTTCTCCCACTGAGCCTTACACTGTAGAAAAGGGAGACTCCAGAAGGCAGACAAACACTATACAGCAGAAATAAACTCTACAGTACCTTAAACGTGACTTAGTTCCATGGGGGAAAAGAGTCCGGTAAAGGCATATGGGGAGTGGGAGGTGGGTTTAAATAGATGGTTTCATTGGAAGGTGACAACTGGGTAAAGAACTGAAGGAGGCGGAGGAATTAGTCACGCAGGAATCTGGGAATAGCATTCGGGCAGAGGAGCAGCCAATGCACAAATCCTAAGGCAGGAGCAGCGTGCATGGCACATACAAGAGACAGTAAGGGGTCTGTGTGGCTCAGGGTGAGCAAGGAGAGCAGCAGGGCAGAACATTAAGGAGGGAATGACAGGCTGCATCACACCACCGTGAGGACCTGGGCTTTCACACCCAGTGACATGAGGAGTCGCTGAAGAGTTTGATCAGAGGAGTGACCGAATCTGAGTTCGTTCTCAAGGATCACTTGGGTACTGTGTGGAAAACAGGATGTTGGGGAAAGGAAGCAAAGGAGGGAGACTGGTCAGGACTTTCTTGCACTGGTAACCTAAGTGGCATGGTGATGGCTTACGTACGCGTGACAGGAAAGGTAGTGAGTTCTGTTTTGCAAGTACAGAATTGGAGATGCCTCTATGACATTCAGGTTGAAATATCTTTTCTAATAAATGAATGCTCATCACATGGATTTTTTGTCACAATATGTAATAGCATCTCATGCTAATTAAGTTATTGAAACTGTAAGACCAAGGCCATTCTTCCTGATTTTACTTCTACTTTGGAGACTGTAACAAAACCTTTGGGACAGAGTGTTAATTAATTTTGAAAGGCGTAACAAAACCTTTGGGATCATAATGGTGATTAACACTGAACAATTGAATATGGAATTGTCAGAAGTAAAAATAATGTCTTGTTTTTTATTAAACAGCTCTTCTTTCCTTTTCTTGTGTCAAGAAATAATACTTCATTTGTGCTAAAGGCCTTCGTTCCCTGACACCACTGCTTTTTGTATTTCTTGGGGGTCAGCAAACAGAAGCTGAGAAAACTGTGGTTATTTAAAACCTAGGCCAAACAATACTGACTGGTCTGAAGCTAGTGTGTTATGTTTGCAGCTCTACAGAGGGAAAGTGACCTTTTGGGGTCACTGAATGTGTGATAATTTCATATGTACTGTTTTCTTTGCAGAAATTCCATGAAATATACCCTTTCCTCAAAACATTCTGTCCTAATAATCAACTGGAATAAGTTATCTCAAATATATATAACTAAATTATCAAGGAAATATTTCACACATACAGAAATTTGGAAAATAGCTACCTATGAGCTGGAATTCTGCGATCACCAGCAACTAGAATTACATCACACAACTGTTTGTGTCTCAAATAGTTTTCCATCTTTTTAAAGGTTTGCTCAGCATGGTTAAGGGCTTGGAAAAATTCATCTGATGAACATGGCTCCATAGTATGGCAGGATGATAATGTCTGACTACTATTGGAGGTCCTGAAAGAAAAGAGAACACACATTTTGAAATATCACTGCTACATTAAAAAGATCCTTCCTACCAAGTCCCTTTCAAGTCTTCAAATGTCATAGGAGTAATCAGTGCTACCAGCCAATATTAATATAGAATGAGTCATCATTTTTGACTTTTAAAATCAATGATGGCTCAAATCATATGTGTCTTGCAAACTGTAAATGAATGTGACATCTGTTAGTTAATAGTGACACATATTCTTTATAGTGTCTGCTTTTGAGGTCTCTGCTCTGGTCAACGCAACATCTCTGCTGAACAAGAGCCAAACTATATTCATTTTAATAGCCATACTGCCTAACAGTATATTTAACTGTGTAAGAGGTCATTTTTGGAAGACAGAAAGGCAGATATAAATCGCAGTCATCCTTTACGTAAAAATGGGTTAGGTTCCACACTTACTTATAAGGTATTTAAAATACGAAATATACTGTCATTAAAAAACCATATTATAACTAATCCATTTCATTCTCTGATCAGTCTTCAAAAGCCCAGATAAACTATAACTTATAGGTTAAAGGTCTTTGATGGCCTAATCTAAAAATTATTTGAAATGGACAAATTATAATTTGAAAAGTATGAGTTCTGTCTTTATATGATTTACTGATAGTAAAAAATTAAAAAGATTAGGATTAAGAATGAAACCATAAACTCACTACCCTCCCCCTACCCTCCAAGACCTTTTCTCCAAGATCACTTGAATTAAGTAATCAATATCTGTTGGCCACGCAATGTACTATAAATCTACCAACTGTGCCATAACTTACTTCTCATTTCTCACCAGATTCACTTTTAAGAATATTATGATTCTGACAAACGCTTTGTTCAGTCAAGCCTTACTCCATCTTAAGAGAATTTTCTTAATGTAAACATCTAATAACCTTACAAAAAGAAGTCATTGGATCTTTTCCTTTTAAAGTAACGGGAACTGAAGCCAAGGAGACTAACAGCTTGCTGGGAGTCACAGAGTTCATTCACAGCAGAACTAGGGCTGTTGTAGAAACTGCTGTGTGTTCACCAAAACAGCTTTTCCTTTTCCCCCTGGGAGTATAGCTAGACTCTATTCCCAGCGCTTCTCGCCGAGAGGTGTGGTCTTATGGTGGGATGCACTGCATCATCTCATGGCTACAGTGGCTGAGAGCGGGTATGCCTTTTCCATTCTTTCCTTCTGCAGTCCTGAGCTGAATGGAGAGGAATGAGGACTCAGATGAAGGAAGAGGTAAAGTACACACGTGGAAGGTCACTCAAGTAAGCGCACCCACACCAACTGCACTCACGAGAACTCTCACAGGGCCCTGAGATTTACCGGTTTCGGAAGTTGGTGGTGCCTTGACTGACGCATATCTCTACCTAAGTGCTCACAACGCAGTGCATTTTCAGTGCCAAACAAAAGCAGGCCTTAAAAATGTTCTTGGAGAATAACCGTCAATAACGATAATAGAAGCACAATATATATTATCTAGAAAGGATTCATCGTATACTACGAGTATTACTAATGTAATGACTTGGAAAGTCCAGTACAATATGCTTAACTTACATTTAAGATCATTAACATAAACATGTATTGAGTAATGTATGACTATATGGTGCTTATATATAAAAATGAAAATTAGAAACCACTTTAAAATCTAGCAGAAAACATAAGCAAAAAAATAACAATGGTGGCTTTAATGAATAACAATTTGAAGATTTAAAACACTTTTCTAATAACACAAAGTTTCATACTGTCAAAATACTGACAAATGATTGTAAGAGTATTAATAATCTAAGGATTAGAGAAAATTAGAACATCTAATTTTCATAAGCTACAAATTCTTTCAAGGACAAGGTAAAGTGAAGTAAATAAATCAAGTATGGTACTTCTTTCCTAGGTTTCTATATTTTATATCACATTTCTTATACTTTATATTAAATTCTCAGTAATAACTAGGAAATAAATTAGTTGAATATTTTTTGAGTGAAGTGCCATCATCAAACATAAATGCTAATCAATGTTAAGTTCTGAAAAAGCAACAGCATTTTTATTACACTATCCTCACTGAGTTTTTACAGACCAGCTTTGGTGTTAGTATAAGCCCAATTAATACACAGGCCATCCCTTTCCTCATCCAGAATACTCAGGGTGTTGGTTCTTCAACCTCTGGCACGAATCAGGATAACCAGGGGAGCATTTCAGCATCTGTGTTCAGAGCCTCGTTCTTGAAAACTGATTTACTAGGCCTGAGGTGAGACCTGAACATCAAATTTTTTAAAAGCCCCAAAGGTGATCCCAATGTCACGGGCTAAAGACCACTGATGTGCACATCAGGTAAGAGACATTACACACATCAGCATGGGAGGGGCTCACACGTTCAAAACACTGATTAACACAATAGATACTTTACTTCAGACGTGTAAAGTGAATTTATTTGAACAAAATATTTCAAATGAACTACTAGAACTTAACGGAATATTTGTTATTTTCAAAATGAACAGAAAGGTAAAGCATCAAATCACTTATATATATAACACATTAACAAAACAACAGTTCATGAATCTAAAATGTTTCAAACTTTGTTACTTGCTTTCCAGGCTTCAAAGGCCTTCACATGTTAAATAAACACATTATTTCAATGTGACAATTAATTCACTGAGATTTCTGGATTCTGCAATCACTATCACTCCTCCAAGTGAAGGACTAAAGAAGTGTAGCCTTCTGATTTGTATCCTATGAGAAAGTAAAGCCGTTTGTTCACAAAAGGTGCATGAAAGAGGAAGGAACAGGTCTGGCTACCTGATAGATTCAAGAGTCACACAGCTTTCTAGCACTTCTTGGTTTGTTATTAAAAAATTGGGGACTCTGCATATACATTTTAACAACATAAAAATGTACTAAGAAATAATTTAGTGCACATACATACAACTGTAGGACCTTAGTTAGGCACTTGGATAGCTACACAGAGAATTTTTACATCTAGAGCACAGGTGGCAAACACAAGGCCTGCGGGCTGAATCCGGCCCTCCACCTTGTTTTAACCTGGTGGTAGCGCCGAGCTCTCGCTTAACTGTTAAGGAGTAGTGACATTGATACAGTCCTAAAATTACATTCGGCCCTTTGAAGGCTACCGCAAGGCTGATGTGGTCCCCGGTGAAAATGAGTTTGACACCAGGGATCAAGAAGGAACCCATGCAATCATTTAATTCAACTCCCTTACTTTGCAGATGAGAAAATCTGAGGCCCTGAGTGGACCAAGATGACCAAGGACACATAAGCAGCTGGTCACAAAGCCAGCATGAGGAGGCATCCAGAATAGTGGCCGACCACTCACAAAGGAATGGAAATTCTTACTGAACTTTACCCACAGGCATCAGTGAGCACAAGGGCATGAAGGGAAAATAATGGTACACTATGAATGAGGATAACTGAACAGAAAAAAAGACTTCAGAATTAAGGATCTCAGACAAAAATCTGCTGCTCTATGACTGCTCCAAAGCTGGGCATGGGAGAGCGAGAGTTGTTTAGGTCTCCCTGGGACAGAGGTCAAACTGCTCCAATACTCTAGCTCCGTGGAACTTACAATGGTAACACTTTCTGTTTCTTTTTCTCATGTGCTTTGGACTGGAGGGTAGAATTGGACAGGTATGGTGTAGTAATTAAGAGCATTTTAGAAAGGTTCTAGAACTGTGTTAAAACACTAGCCACTAGCCCCATGAGGCTATTTTAATTTAACTAAAATAATGTCTATCAATGCAGAAAGTTCCACTGCAGAGTGTGGATTCAGATTCCCTGTCACCCACTGTGTATCACTCTGTGGAAGTGCTTTTATTCCTTTAAGCCTTACCTTTTTCAATAGCAGAACAGGAATAAGTAATACATAGTACTTTCTTTCAAAGGATACCTCATTGGAGGATTATTAAGTGAAATAATGAATGCACAGCCCTAGCACAAAATAAGTAAGCTACTGTTAGAATTGTGCTTTTTATGGCCAATGAAAAGGTTGATTCTTACATGTGCCCTGACTGGGGATTGAACCTGCAACCTTAGAAAATTGGGACAACACTCCAACCAACTGAGATACCTGGCCAGGGCTGGTTGGTTGTCTGTTTAAAAAATGATTCTAGTGTTAACAATTTTTATAACTAAGGTTCATACTTCTGGTTAAAATGGTCTTCCTAATTAAAGCTGCAAACTCAGCAGACATCCTAACCCACAATACAAACATCTCGGGATAGGCCATTTATGAAGCATTGAAAATATATTCCTCTGTGATTTCTACAAATAGCAGATGAGATTTGAAGTATGTCTTAGAATTTTGATGAGTGAGGAGAAGAGGGGTTGGGACTGTCCCTTTAAGGGGAGGACAAGGCAGTTGGGTAAAGAGAAAGGACAAGATACAAAAAAAAAAATACTACCATCAACTTTTTTCTTCTCAAGAAAAATATTTTCTGATTTTGAAATTTAATAGGATTTTCCCCTCCCCTGGTCCTGTGGCCAGAATATCTGCAGTGAAGACAATGAAATGTTGTTTATAAGAATCAAATTTCCTTAAATAATAAGCAGGGTGAAGGGGAAGGGCCAGTGGACACTCTCACACAATACTGGTGAGAATTAAAGTAGCAGTGATATTCCTGATATGAGTTCGAGAATACAAATTAAAAACCCTAAAAATGTGCATCCCCTTGGAACTTTATCCAAAGAAAGAATCATTCTGTTTGTACAGAGATACAACTACAGAGAGGGTTCATCACAGGTTGTTTCTAATAGGAAAATACTAAAAACCACTTAAATTAAAAAAAAAATAGAACATTGGTTAAAGAAACAAAAATCATATCTGTGCATGGGAGTATGATGCAGCCATTTAAAAGGATGTAAAAGAATTATCTGAGGACACGGAAAGCTGTTTTAGTGGAGATCGACTGTTCGTGCCTACCCAGAGCTCCTATGGTGATGGACCCATCTCTGCCTTTTGGAAAACTGTCCATTTCCTGCCTCAGTCCACGAGGCTTGGGCAGAGATGAATCTTCCCCAGTGCAGAGGTGAGCAAGGAACTAGGGCCTGACCAGTAAGAGTATCATATCTCCTGGCGGTCAGAACCAATTTCAAGGTGTTTGTTGTCATTCTTTAAAAAGTACTCTCTTTACATTGAGGCTGCTAAGCTGATAAAAAGAAAACTGGAAGCTGCTAGTGATTTTTTTGCTCCCACGTGAGAAAATGCCATCACGGAGGAAAACATAATCCAGAGAAAGAGAAATACAGATTTCTGGTGTTGTTTGAGGACCTGGATCTAGCTATATCTAAAGCTAGGTGCCATTATTGAACTTTTTATTTACTTATGTGAGCCAACAACTTCTAGCTTTTGCTTAAATCAGTTTGAGTTGGGCTTCTGCCTTTTGCAACCAGAGTCCTAATTTTAACATTTATAATAGGCAAAGAAAGCAGGTTGCAAAACAGTATGAACAATAAGACTGAGATTTTTATTCTAAAAACATGCTTTGTATTATATACGTCTAGAAATTATACTGGAAGGACACTTCTCCAAATTGTTATGGTTATTTTGGGGTGGCAAGGTAATTAGTGATTTGTATTTTTTCATTTTCACCTATTTCTATTTTCCAATGTTTCTGATAAAAATAGGATGTAATATGGGAAAAGTCTAATTGAAAAATTAGATGCAAAGAATTCTTGCGAGTTTATTCAGCTCTCTTCACCTCTTGCGCTTGCACTTCACCTCTTAGGACCAACTCTGTTGACTGTAACCCAAACCACTCTTCACTGGCACCACAGTAATGCGTTTCAGCTGGACACACTTAGCTGGACACACCTACTGACACAGGTAGAAACCACATTTCTGAACTTCTCTTGCAACTAGCTGTGGTCATGTGACTGGGTTTTCTTTTTGTTGTTTTTTTTCCTTCTTTTTAATATATTTTACTGATTATGCTATTACAGTTGTCCCATTTCCCCCCTTCACTCCCTTCCACCCTGTACACCCTCTCCCACCCACATTCCCCCCTTTAGTTCATGTGTCATAAGTTCTTTAGCTTCTACATTTCCCATACTATTCTTGCCCTCCCCCTGTCTATTTCTACCTACTATCTATGCTACTTATTCTCTGTACCTTTAACCCCTCTCTCCCCACCCCACTCCCCTGTTAATAACCGTCCATGTGATCTCCATTTCTGTGGTTCTGTTCCTGTTCTAGTTGTTTGCTTAGTTTCTTTTGGTTTTGTTTTAGGTGTGATTGTTAATAATTATGAGTTTGCTGTCATTTTACTATACATGATTTTTGTTTTATCTTCTTAGATAAGTCCCTTTAACATTTCACAAAATAAGGGCTTGGTGATGATGAACTCCTTTAACTTGACCTTATCTGAGAAGCACTTTATCTGCCCTTCCATTCTAAATGAAAGCTTTGCTGGATAGAGCAATCTTGGATGTAGGTCCTTGTCTTTCATGACTTGGAATACTTCTTTCCAGCCCCTTCTTGCCTGTAAAGTCTCTTTTGAGAAATCAGCTGACAGTCT
>PVIA01012952.1:0-34843 GCA_004024845.1 Tonatia bakeri
TAGTCACGTCTCAGGGAGGTGTTCCTTTCCATCCCCCTAGCCCAGAGCATGGCCATAGCTATTTAGCATATTCAGGCAACCAGCCCAAGGCTATAGGTATGTTAAATAACCATGCCATGGATTAGCTGCAAAGCTGCCCTGCACGTTCTTGCTCTGTGTGCCCCTTCCCCCAACTCACACCTGTGGTGGGGGGAAGAGGCAAAAAATACATCTTAGAATCTCTGGACACCTTGAGTTCTGGGCCCCATTTCAAATGTCCATTTGGGGTCCCCCCCTCTTGGCTGCACCCTGTAACAGTATCTTTATCAGAAGTGGAAGAGACACTAGGGGTTTGGACACAAAAAGGAAGGCCCTGTGAGCACACAGCCAGAAGGTGGCCATCTGCAAGCCAAGGAGAGAGGCCTCTGGAGAAAGCAAACATGCTGGCCCTTCAGCCTTCGACTTCCAGCTTCCAGAACTGTAAGAAAGTGACTTTCAGTGGTTTAAGTCACCCAGTCTATGGTATTTTGCTGTGGCAACCCAAGCAGACCACTCCTCTGCCTGTAGGTTCTGAGAGGTAACAGAGTACTGTAGTTTCCCCTTATCTGCACTTTTGCTTTCCATAGTTTCAGTTACCCAAGATCGATCGTGGTCCAAGAATATTAAATGGGAATTTTAAAAAATAAACTATCCTGAGTTTTTCATTGTGCCCAGGTCCAAGTAGCACAATGTAATCTCCCATTATTCCACCCTGTCCCTCCCATAACATCACTCACCCACATTGTACCTGCTCTCCCTAACCGCCCTCCCTGCCCCCATGGCCGAGTAGTCACTCAGCAGCTGTCTGGGTTACCAAGTGGAAGTCCTGTTATTTCAGTGCTTGATTTCAAGTAATCCTTAGAGTAATGTAGCACTCTGTCACAATGCCAGCATCATTCCCCTCAGGTGATCTCATCAGGTATGCACTGTGTCATCTCACATCTTCATAAGAAGGGTGAGTATAAAGTATAAGGGGTTTTGAAAGATTATCTTCATATAACTTACTACAGTATATTACTATAATTTTTCTATTTTATTATTAGTTATTATTGTTAATATCGTACTGTGCTTAATTCATAAATTAAACTTTATTCATAAACTAATACCTATACATAAATCATATGTATGTATAGGAAAAGACATAGCATGTAGCGAGTTCTGTACCATCTGTGGCTTTACGCATTCACTGAAGGTCTTGGAGCATATCCCCCTTGGGTAAGGGGGGGGCAACCATATCATTAAAATACCACCACCACCCCTTTTGTTCACCATGGTTGGAGTTGTTTTCTGTACTTGAACCAAAAAGTACTAGCTACTAAATTCCTATAAACATTGGATTTTATATTTTTATCTAATTTTTGACTCTGGGAATTTGTTTTGAGGCAAATTTGAAATGGCACTCTGAAGTAATGTTTCTCAAGGATCCTTCAAATGTGATAATGATTTCAAAATACATTTTGTCACACTGTCGTGTTTTGTTGCTGCTTTTAACAATCTGAGCCCTCAATCAAATTTGAGGAAGTCTTCTTTCCTGTAACTTGGTATAAATAAAGTCTTGTTCTATAGGCCGAGTGAGCCTCAAAGAGATACCAGCCTAACTTCTGAAGTGAACAGTAGTTCAGACATTCCTCTGATGCTGGATATTGGATTTTTACGATCTCAGAATAAAAGATTCATGAGTTGTTCATCTGAAACATAAAGGATGTCTTTATTCAAGACCTGATTCCAGGACTTGCACTTTTTCACAGTTTAGGAGGATGCTTCCTTCCTCTGTGTTCCTTCAGGTGACAGCCTGGCGCAAGAACAAGGTAGCTCTGCTTCTTGTCTGATTAGTTATGCTTTTCCATGTTTGAACAAATGGCCTATGTCTGCCAGTGCACACTCACAAACAGTAGTCCTAGTGACATCCTGGACATGTGCTCAAGTAGGTAACCTGTGTGCCAAACCAATGCACTTTGGTATAAGCCTGGATCCTCCACAAAGTTCAGGCAGGCCTTTTAATAAAAATGAGTAAGTGGAAATTCAGCCACTAAATATTTGAAAAGTACATTTCATTATTTAGTATAAAACTTTAATGAGCACCAAATGATCAGTAAAATTCTCAATGAAGTGTCTAATGGAATGGAGTGTAAAATTATCCATGTTCGGCTGTAAATCTACCATAAGTTAAAATGGCAATTCTATCCAAGGTTGTGCCTATACAGTTTTTAAAATGATATATTCTGAAAATAGACCATTAGTTCACGCAGTCCAACCCTCTTAAAGTTGAAAATGGAGATATAAACAAAAAATAAATAGCATTAGACTAAAATTTGGGTCTCTCACTTCAGATGCTGAATCTATTACTATTAATTCCATATAACAGCTGTAGATTAATAATTACAGCAAAAAATAAGTAATGAAAAAATGTACCTTGTATTCCATATAGCAATCTAATATGGGTGACATTATTCCTATTTAAATGATGCAAAAATAAAAGCACACAGAATTGTCCAAGGCTACCCAGTTACTTGAACTAGGCAGCCAACACAAGTTTCTCTAAAATTAAAGTGTGTTCTTAACCCCTTCACTCCACTGCCTCTCAGAGTGTTGGGAGCACAGTTTGGATGGGAAGATCTAGATCCCATTACAAGCTAGGCCAATAACTAGGCACCTGCCTCTAGTCAAAGTCCCTTGCCTTTCCTGGGCCTCATTTTTTTTATCTATTTAAACAATGAGGTTAACTACTCAGTCCTTCCAGAGAGAACGTTTAGCATTCTCCAATCTCTAGTCCTGAAGTGGCATATTCCCAAATTTATGAAATCTTCCTCTTGCCAATAAAAGCCATTCTTCTCATGTCTAAGTAAATGAGATCTACTATTTATTCCTCTGCATGTTGTTTCATGTTAAATACATTTTTTAAATTGTGAAAAATGTCATGAATCAACCTAATTTACGATATGAGAAATTTGGGATCTTATTTCATGGAAAAACTTGTCTAATCTGGGTGTTTTTTTTTTTTTTTTTAATTCTTATTTGATATTTAACTATAGCCCTCCACACTGAAAAAGCACATTTTTTAAATTGCTAGTCTTTATATCTAATAGTTTATCTGTTGCCACAGCACTGATTGTGATGTCAAAAGTGCAATTAGTTACTCTCATAGACAATCAGGAAAAAGGCCCGAGGGATGGCATCCAAGCCTCCATAACCTGTGATTGCTGCACTAATTGTAAAATGGGAAGTTTAAACTCAAAAGACCTGGTTTCAGGCTGTATCCCTGCCACTTATTATCTATGTATCTTTGGAAAACTAATTTAATGAAATAATTTAAGAGCTTGAGTTCTTTGAGTCAAATTATGTGTGTTAAAATCCTGCTTCTGCCAGTTAAAATGGGCAAATTATTTAACATCTCTGTGCTTCTATATTTCTTTAGCTATAAATTCAGACACCATGAGTGCCAATCTCAGAAGGGTTGTTGAAAGTATTAAACAAAATATTGTATCTTGTAAAGCATTTATGAGAAGGCCACCTCCATATTAAGTTGTCAGAAGTTATGAATGGTATACATATCTTGAGTGAGTCAGTTGTTTGGTTAAGTTCTAGGTAACAGTTCTCTAAGTTCCCACTTTTTTAAAATTAGGAAAAAATGGTATGTACCTCACAGGGTTGTGGTCAAGGCTAGATGTGGGACCCCAAAGGAAAGTGCTCTGTACGCTGAAAGCATTATATTACCATTCAGTTAACATATGCAATTTGGCATCAGCTATTGTGGCCACCGACTGGCAGTGACCATGGAACAGTGCAGATGGCTCGTCGAAACACGAGAAAAACATACACAGAGACAACTGAGTCCTGTGGAGAAACTGGGACGAAACAGCCACTCTCTCTAGTGGGGACCACCATGGCCACGCTCCCTAGGGGAGAGTGCACTGTTCTCCTGTCCTAGCAGGTTTTTATTGGGTTCGTTTGCATAAGAATTCAGGTAAAGCTCATTACTCATTGCCAGGAAGAAAGGATCAAACAATAGACAACAAGGAAGTATGAGAGCCTATTCTGAGTCAGGGTCAAAGAGTTGTAAAAGACTTTAAGGAACAAACTTACTTCCTCCTTGGACCTTCTCATTCAATTGACAGCATTCTAAACAAAGCAGGTTTCACAGGATTTTACATATTCTTTCCTAGGCCTGATCACCCAGGGAACCTGCCCTTTCCAGCACAGGGCTGCACCACCCTCTGTCATTGTTTCAGGCTTAGGTGGAGCAAGGGGAATTATGGCAACCAAGAGATAAGGAGATTTTCTCGCAGATGGAATGAGCACTCAGGCTTTGTCAAAGCCGAGGAGGGTCCATCGCCCCCTTTTTGCCGTAGCCCTCAAAGTCCTTCCTCGGGACCTCCCATGTGATCGTGCCTGTCTTAGGTCGTTCCCCCCTTGGGGAATCTTACCCATCATTGGGTAACTGACCAAGCACTGGGGTTCAGGCACGGTGAAGTAAAAGGAGCAGAAGCGGTACTCCTGCCAGGGAGATAAGCTTTTGTCTCCTTGCTGGCTTACGGTTCCAAGGTCATTCCCTCAGCCTTAGCCTTGGTGGGGGTTACAGCTTCTGATACTAGGCAGGGTGGTTTCCAACACTAAGATGATCATGTAATAATTTAAAAGTATTTATTGAGTGCTTATAATATTAAAGGCACTGGATTAAGCAATGTGAAAACTATAAATCAGATATGGGTTCTATGCTTAAGTGCTAACACAAGAATATTGGCACCTCTAACATAAGAGAAAAGAAAATGGAGGCTAAATCAATACTCTGCTTTCAAAGGAAAGTCTTTGAGGTGAACACAGGACAGAAGCATTTATACACTGATGTGGGAAAGAATGAGAGAAAAAAAGAGACAAAAGAAAAAATCCCCAACAAAAAAATAGTATGAGCAAAAGCTAGAAAGTTGAAAAGCACAAATCATGTATAAAACATGAAAAATGAGTGGTACAATTTAGCCAAAGGAGATGACATGAGGGAGTGTGAGGACTGAGAATGAGGCCACATTACAGAACATGTTAAAGAGTAGTCTAGGTGCAAAAGGTACCACTGAGGGATGTGTAAGATTGGTGTCCTCAGACCTCTGCCATTATTATTCTATATCCATGTTTTAAAAGATGAAAGAAAAGCCTACTGACTCTCATATTGTTAACATTCATGAATCTGATCTTCAATACCTTTTTATAATTTGTCCCAAAGACAATCTTTGATTATACCTCTCTATGGGTTTCCTCTAAGGGTATCAAAAACACTAATTTCCAATTTCATGCCTTGGTTATTTCTAGCTCTTGGCTTATTTTCTTTATCTTCTGTTTATGTATACCTATATATACTGGATTATAACCTATCCCTTAAATCCCAGCCTCATCAGGAAGATGTTCTTGATGATCTAGACCTTAATACTCTCTTCCATCCCCAATACTTTATACCTATTTTATCAAATAGTAACACAGAACAACTATCAGTGACCTAGGAATATGAAAACAAGATCTAGCAACAGGCCCCCCATTCTAGTTTAGGGCATGTTATTTAATGCCACATGTTATTTAATCCTCTTATGTAAAATAAAGGGTTTGTGAATTAGCTCTTAAGGCAGTTCCAAATCATTCATTCAACATACAGGGTCCAGTACAAATAATGCCCCCTTTTTATAATAAAATATTTTATTACAAAATCATAAGCATGTAATTCTGTAACATAACAATACCACACTCAAGCATACCTCATGACATTTTAGGTGAAATGTTCAAATTAAAACTATAAATTATTACATCCATATTATTACCCTACCAACCACACTCAAGCAGGCCTTACTTCTGCCAGACCCTATATAATGAGCACCCACCTGCGTTAAGTTTTGACCTACATGCTAAGGATACAGAGGTGAAGAAGACAAAGTATCTATATCTATCTATCATTTATCTTAGTTTCTCCCTTTAGTTCAGTGACTCTCAAACTTTACCCTGTATCAGAATCACCTGGAAATCTTGGTAAAACAAGTTTCAGTTAGCACATGCATACACTAACACACACCACCACCACTCGTCCTACCCAAGAGTTTGTGTTGCAGCAGGTTTGGAGTAGGACCCCGAATTTTGCATTCCTAAGATGTTTCCAACTGATGTTCATGCCACTGGTCCAGGAGCAACTCTTAAAGAACCTATGTTCTGGTGGAATGTCTCTTTCACTGCTGTATTGCCAGTGCCTAGAATAAATATTTTGGTATAAAATAATAAATATAAGGTACTTTGTTAACAAAAGAAACCCAGCTCTTTCCTTGACTGATGCTATAGTTTAGAAAGAAAATGACGATTCTACTAAAAGGTAGAGAAATTACTCTCATTAGAAAGGTATAAATATGGAGTGGTTTATATCCAAAGGAAAAGGAACTTCTGATCTATAGAAAGGAGAAGGGATATTAAGGAGAGCTTTGTGGAGGAGTGTATTTTGATCTATCCCTTGAAGGTCCCATGTACTTCTTGCAAAAATGCCAGTCATAACTAGAAATATTTTTAGTACCTCTCTTTGGAACGTGTCCATTATTCTATGGCGAATCATTTTTAATACCACTTTTACAGAATGTTTATATTCTGATATAAAGTTTGACATTTGGAAGTACTTAATATCGTATTTTGACCAAATGTGGTCAGAAAGTTAGGTGATATGGTTGTATAACTGTATTCTTGGTTGAAAACAAGAATAACTGAGAGTTAGGACACCAGTTCTCTAGTATGATTTAGAAATGAGCCCTCAATTTCAGCGTAGGAGTTCAAAAATCATTTTGAACAATGGAGGCACACATACATTAAGTATTCAGTTTCTGAAGGTGATTAGTTTCAAGGACAGCCTCCATTTGGCCATATGCCCTGATGTGTTTGTTTAAAAACCACTCTTAGTACAGCTGATATTTTCATTTATTGGAAAAAATGAATCCCTGTATGTGCAAGATACTCTGTACATTTTTCTTTAGAGTGCATGCCATGCTATAAATAGTTCAAGTTTAAACATTATGGGAACAAAGAAAGCAGTATAAACTGGAAATTCTTCCAGGGTAGATCTATGCTATCACCGAGAAATGTACACAGGTTTCTAAAAGCCCTTGATAAGTCTGGGCCACTCCGTTAATAATAAGTAATAGTTTATGTGTCCTGATCATTGAGCTATGTGCTGGATCACATTCGTCCTCTACAAAGGGAAGCATATCAAACCCTTCTTCTTGTTTGGAATAAGGGGACTCAAGAGGACAAGAAAGATCCATGACTAAAAGCACAGTCTCATTGTCATGGCTTCTCCCCTGTGTGTTCCCAGAGTTCCTTGGCTACCCTTTGAGCCCAGGGTATCTGCAGTGTGGGATCAGTATGTGCAAGCTGTAGTAGGTCAGCATTAAAGTAGCAATAATTTTTTCAAGAGCATTCATCTCTATCTCATACTTAATAACAGAGTTTATTTACTAAATTTAGTTTGGCCCAATACAAATGAAAAAAAAAAAAGGCAGAAAGGGGTGGGCGGAAGTGGAAGAAGATATAAGGGTGATAACCAGTAACGGGAAAAATACAGTTAAAAATAAACTTTTATTTTATTTTTAAAATTTTTTAAAAATAAACTATTTTTGTCCTGGCTGGTGTAGCTCAGTGGATTGAGCACGGGCTGCGAACCAGGCATAGCAGGTTCGATTCCCAGTCAGGGCACATGCCTGGGTTGTAGGCCATGTACCCCAGCAACCGCACACTAATGTTTCTCTCTCTCTCTCTCTCTCTCTCCCTCCCTTCCCTCTCTAAAAATAAATAAATAAAATCTTCAAAAAAATTTTTTTTTAAATAAACTATTTTTTAAAAAAGCAAACACTTCAAGTCCCTTTGTTTGAAGCAATGACTCTTAAAGTTTGGTGTTCAGACCAGTGGCATCAGCATCATCTGGCAACTTGTCAGAAACACAAATTCTCTACTCTCACCTCAGAAATACTGAATCACAACTGGGCAGGAGAGGAGAGGAGACCCAGCAATCTGACTCAAGCCACGGCTCCAGGTGGTTCTGACGCACGCTGAAGTGGGAGGCCCACTGGGGTAGGTATTATCCGTAGCAGCAGTAAAGAAACCACCAGACAAGCTGTGCAAACTTTTATAAACTTTATAATTTGTTCTAAGAGCCTATTAACATCCTCATAATTACCACATTTAACATATACACAATCAACACATAATTGATGTCTAAGTTGTGCTCTGCAGAATGTGTGTAAAAAAGCCATGGCTTCTCTCTGTGAAGAGAGGGTAGGAAGAAACGACAAATGGACTTGTTTTTAGTTTTCCCAAATGATCTCTTTCTCAACTCCCTTCACCCCTGCCTGCCTCCAACGAAAGAATCAGTGGGAAAAATATTACTAGCAAACACTATTCTGTCTCTTTTGACAGAGCAGGGAGATTTTACTAGGTGATATAAATAAACCTCCTCATTTGCATATATCAGTTATCACATGTCTTGTCTTGAGTAAATAACTATGCCCAAGCCTGTTTTAAAAAACAATGAAAACATTTAAAGATAAATGGAGGCTTTCTCTTATTTGTAGCAAAACCCTCATGGGTCATTTCAGATCTATGCATTAAGCTATGATACACACCCAAGATATATAACACAATTTTTGATGAAACTTAAAAGTTTCATAATCCCTGCAAAAGGCATATGTAGAATAAAATGTGCAGTTAAGACTCAGCCTCTGGAGCAGTGTGGGCCATAGACATAATCCATACACATAATTTTAATTTTCCCAAGTAACAACACTTTAAAAAGTAAAACGAGTAATATTAATGTTAAATAATATTTTGTTTAAACTTAAACTTACATATTAAAAATATCACTATCACTTCAACATGTAAGCAATATAAAATTAATGAGATTTTACATTTCTTATACTGTCTTCAAAACCTAGCAAGTATTTTACACGTATAGCACATCTAAATTAAAATATTAAATTTTAACTGGAAATACTTGATTTTTGTTTAGAGTGAATAAAATTTACTCATTAAAGTAGCCAAGTAAATACCATACCCAAGTTGTTTCAAACATACTGAAAAGTTTTCCGGTAGCCTAACTAAATACTAGTTTTTATGTTTACATTAATAAAAATAAATAAAAGTTTCAATTTCTCAATCAAGCTATCCACATTTTAAGTACTCACTAGCTACAGGTGGCTAGTGGCTATCACATGGGGCATTGCAGCTCTGGAGCTACGACGGACCACACCTGGGTATAAATTCTGGCTTTGCCATTTACTCTGCTTACCAAATCACCTTGCCGTCTCTAGCTTCCGTTCTGAAGCCTGTCTGAAACGGTGGGGGGCTGGACGGGGGGGGGGGGGGGGGAGACCACACACCACTATGTATACTCAATTTCTGCCATCAAAACTTGCAGCAGAATAGAAATAACTATTTTGTCCGTTTTATGGAAGAGGTGGTGAAGATGTTGCATCAGTTTTTAAAAATCAGAACCAATATAAATGCCTACAATATAAGAATAGTTAAGTTTAATTCATATCCTGCAGCCATAAATACTATTTATTAGTCACTAATATTAATGTCGATTAAAGAAAAAGTAATATTATCAATAGCTGACTGCCGCCTGCGCGCACGGAGAAAAACTTGGAAGGGCCTGCTACTTATCACCCGCGTTTGTCCTAAGGATAAGATGGGGGCGGGGACAGAACGGGCACACTGTGTTAGTTCCTCGGCAGTAATATTTTCCTAAAACGGAGCTATTACTTTTGCATTTTGAGGAGCATTTCCCAAATCTACTTTGAAACTATACTTTCATAAAGGTTACAAGAAACTGCTCTGTGAAAATACTTCCGTCAGAGTTAGGAACAATCCGCTGCGGCCAGCTTTCAGTCGGCGGTTTCCCGCCCCAGCAAACGGAAGCGAAAGCACACCTGACGTCAAGAGGAGGGGACGGCCTGTCCTCGTTACCATGGTGAAGCTTAGGCGGCCATCTTTACTGAGGTTAATAAGCCGCGAGCTTTTCCTGGCGGTGGCGTAGTGCCGCACCACTGAAGTGGGCGGATTAAGAGACGATAAAATAATCAAGCATCTAAGTAAGAAGCAGCTGACTGAATCACGTCAGAATGAGGGACAGAAAGAATTAGCTAATAGACCGGAACGTAAAAGTGCAGATTCCGCGCATAGGCGGAACGATTTAAGTGGGCTTTTCAGGTTTCTGCCCGGACCTGGAAAGTCACTTCCGTTGCTCAGCGGAAGTGTGGGTCTGAGGAGGACGGCTCAGAAGAATCCGGTCGCCGCTGTGTGCAAAGCCGGAATCATGTCGAGCTTGGCGGTGAGAGACCCAGCAATGGATCGATCCCTGCGTTCTGTGTTCGTGGGGAACATTCCGTATGAGGCAACTGAGGAGCAGTTAAAGGACATTTTTTCGGAGGTTGGTTCTGTTGTCAGTTTCCGGCTAGTATACGATAGAGAGACGGGAAAACCCAAGGGTTATGGCTTCTGCGAGTACCAGGACCAGGAGACCGCGCTTAGTGCCATGCGTAACCTGAATGGGCGGGAGTTCAGCGGCAGAGCGCTGCGGGTGGACAATGCTGCCAGTGAAAAGAACAAGGAGGAGTTAAAGAGCCTAGGGCCCGCAGCGCCCATCATTGACTCACCCTATGGGGACCCCATCGATCCGGAAGATGCCCCAGAGTCAATTACCAGAGCAGTCGCTAGCCTCCCCCCGGAGCAGATGTTTGAGCTGATGAAACAGATGAAGCTCTGTGTTCAAAACAGTCACCAGGAAGCTCGAAACATGTTGCTTCAAAACCCTCAGCTAGCTTATGCGCTGTTGCAGGCACAAGTGGTGATGAGAATTATGGATCCAGAGATTGCTCTGAAAATTCTGCATCGCAAAATACATGTTACGCCACTGATCCCAGGCAAATCTCAGCCTGTCTCTGGCCCGGTACCTGGCCCCGTCTCTGCCCCTGGCCCTGGCCCTGGCCCTGGGCTCTGCGCAGGACCTAATGTTTTGCTGAACCAACAGAATCCTTCAGCACCTCAGCCTCAGCATTTGGCCAGAAGACCCGTGAAAGACATTCCTCCACTGATGCAGACCCCTATCCAGGGTGGAATTCCGGCCCAGGGGCCCATACCAGCTGCCGTTCCTGGACCTGGTCCTGGCTCCTTGACTCCTGGTGGAGCTATGCAGCCTCAAGTTGGAATGCCAGGTGTTGGTCCAGTGCCTTTAGAGCGGGGACAGTTGCAGATGTCGGATCCTAGAGCACCTATGCCTCGTGGACCCATGACTGCTGGTGGACTGCCTCCCCGAGGACTGTTAGGAGATGCTCCAAATGACCCACGTGGAGGGACTTTGCTTTCAGTCACTGGAGAAGTGGAGCCCAGAGGCTATCTTGGGCCACCTCATCAGGGGCCCCCCATGCACCATGCTCCTGGTCATGACGGCCGTGGCCCTTCCTCACATGAGATGAGGGGAGGGCCATTAGGCGATCCCAGAATGCTAATTGGAGAGCCAAGAGGACCCATGGTAGATCAAAGGGGTCTACCTCTGGATGGTAGAGGTGGTAGAGACTCTCGAGGAATGGAGGCCAGAGCTATGGAAACTGAGGTCTTAGAGACAAGAGTGATGGAGAGAAGAGGAATGGAGACCTGTGCAATGGAAACCAGAGGGATGGAAGCAAGAGGCATGGATGGAAGAGGAATGGAGATACGAGGCCCTGGCCCCAGTTCAAGAGGCCCTATGGCCAGTGGAATGCAGGGTCCTGGTCCTATTAATATGGGAGCAGGTGGTCCTCAGGGACCCAGGCAGGTCCCAAGCATTTCAGGAGTGGGAAATCCTGGAGCAGGCATGCAGGGAGCGGGCATGCAAGGAGCAGGCATGCAGGGAGCGGGCATGCAAGGAGCAGGCATGCAGGGAGCCGGCATGCAGGGAGCCGGCATGCAGGGAGCCGGCTTGCAGGGAGCGGGCATGCAGGGAGCCGGCATGCAGGGAGCCGGCATGCAGGGAGCCGGCATGCAGGGAGCCGGCATGCAGGGAGCGGGCATGCAGGGAGCGAGCATGCAGGGAGCGAGCATGCAGGGGGCTGGCAAGCAAGGTGGAGGCCAGCCTAGCAGTTTTAGTCCTGGGCAGAGCCAAGTAACTCCACAGGATCAAGAAAAGGCAGCTCTGATCATGCAGGTTCTTCAACTGACCGCAGATCAAATTGCCATGCTGCCTCCTGAGCAAAGGCAGAGTATCCTGATTTTAAAGGAACAAATCCAGAAATCTACTGGAGCTTCTTGAGAGGTTTTAGAAGTACTTGGCAGTAATCTCAGAAAGTTTTCTGTAGCGTAGAGAGTGGGTGCAAAAAGTTGACTTCTGCACCCCTACAATTTAATGATTGGGGTTTCCCTCCTGCCAAACCCCAATCTCATTTCTTGGCTTTTTGTTGTTGTTGTTGTTTGCTTTTTACTGTTAATTAGGGAGGGGGGAAAGGGGAAGAAGGAGTGGTTCTGTTCAATTTACTGTAAATATACAAAAATAACTCTTGACAATGATTATATCATACTAAATAAGACTACAAAGAATATACAGCAGTATTAAAGTGTCTGCAATATGTTAACTTCTTAAAAAAATACTGAGTAAAACAATGAAAATCTGCATGTAAAGACTAAAAGACCTTTTAAATGTAGTAATGTACCAACATAGTTTAAAATTTTGGGTTGTATAAGAAAATAAAGAAGTTTACCTTCAAAATATGATACATATTTTGGGAAGTCATTTGAAATACAAAATCCTGTTTGGGGGCAATAGAATGTTGTATTAGGTTAAGCATTGTTTCAGTGTTCTGGAATTATTTTGAAATGTTACAGTTAAACAGGATAAACCTATACTTATGGTGTTGGAATTGTTTTTCTAAAGCTATGCAACTGGGTGTGATGTTTCACTTATCCATTAGAGGCCAGCAATATTCTGGCCCAAACTGAACATGATGGTTTTACTGGAACAGTTCTAGGATTAACCAGGTTATTTAAGTGTGCCCTGTTGAGACTCAGTATCTCACTCCATACCTTCCTATGTCTCAGTAGTCTGTAAGTCCTAAATCTGAATCTGAGTTATTCTCTCATATCCTTTCCTAAAATCGGTGTCTAGGACCCAGTATATCTGGATGAATTATACACCACATAGGGCTTTTCATAAAAAGTAAAGGGCTGCATGCATAAAGCTCTACTTGGTAACTAGCCTCCATATACAGATGATACCCATTTGATAAGTCAGAATCAGAAGTTAAAAATACAGTCTCGCCAACATTTACCATACCTTTTAGTTTTCTTATATTAAAATATATTTGTCTATTACCATTTTATCAGAATAATTGAAGCCCAGGTAGGTAGGCACATTCCTGTAGCCTAAATCCCCTGCTCAGTTGGTGGTTATTGCTTTTTATTAAGTTGTAAAGCTATTTAGTTTTAGTATACATTGCCACTGAGACGTAGTTAAAAATCAGTAGGAAGGTCAGGCTTAGCACAGTTCCATCAGAGCTACTACCTAATTTATTTGTAAGCCTTGAGGATGTGGACATAAGAAAATGTGTATCATAGAGCACTACTTAACAGAAGCACAAACACCTGAATATCCAGGTGATCTTACTCTGAAGAAAGAAAAAAAAAACAAACCCTAATACCCTGTTACAGAGGGAAAAATCTCATTTAATACAAGGAGAGAACTGAGACTTGGAAATCGATTTATTTTCCCTTTGCAAGGTTTTACAACTTAAATGGGTAATTTACAAAGTTTTCATCCCTGTGCTGTTGTTTCCAGCTACCTGTTTTACTTCTGTATTCATTGTTGATACTGTTTTCCCATGTTTTCTATATCTTCCCCTAGATTGGAGGGGATAACCTTAACTTGTATGATAGTTCTGGATAATACTCATTCACAGAGTTTGTTTGGTTACTTCAAAATTATAGTTGCTTTATCCCAGAGCTTTCACTGAGGGACTCTAGCTGAAAACCATTATATGTTAAGCTCTTTGTTATAGTAAAATCTCTGCATTGTTTAATGCGGACTTAATAAAAAGAATGCACAATATTTGATGTTTATTTTTAATGAATGCATTCAAATGATCTAGAGAGATCCAGGGGGACTTTTTCTTTTTTTAATAAAAAAGAAAATAAATTGCAGGAATGGATGGGAATCCCTTTCTTAGATTCATTATCTATAGCTACACAATTGAAATAACTATCAAGACATGTTATTCTATGGCTGGTATCAGTAGCAACGTCTTGGTAGATACTCAGATATTAGGCTTCCTTTTATTCACCACAGAGAACTCTATCCCAGGATCGTCCTGTAAGTGTCTTCAGAACTGCTGTATCCCAAGATCACCTTATGTTTCTTCATGAGTGACAGCACTTTTGTATTATGATGTGCTGTATTTCCTTTTACTTTCTATTCCCCGTTCCCACTTTTTTTTTTAAAGATTTTATTTATTTATTTTTAGAGAGGGAAGGGAGGGAGAAAGAGAGAGAGAAACATCAATGTGTGATTGCTGGGGGCCGTGGCCTACAACCCAGGCATGTGCCCTGACTGGGAATCGTACCTGCGATGCTTTGGTTCACAGCGTGCGTTCAATCCACCTCACTCCCATTTCTAATAGACCAGGAACTGTGAACACAGACTGTCATTCATTTCTGTATTTACTATAGCAAAAATCACAGGTGGGAACAAAAGACAAAACATCAGTATCTTAAGGGGAAAAAGTCCCATTAAGAACACATACATTTCTCCCCAAGGGATTTAGATTGCACACAGACCAAATGAGCTATAGCAACTATTTACATTAGAAATAGATAAATAGCAATCTCCTTTACTTTGGTAAACCTAATAAAATAGGGTATTTCTTCTAATTCACTGTCTGACTTTCCCAGTATTGGTGTAGAGTACAGAAACTTCATGTTGATAGTGAAGAATATAAGCAATGTGTGTCTGCTACAGTTAGCCTATTTAAATATTTTCTTTCTGGTTGATTACAACCCTGGCATCCTGCATTACCCCATATATGGATAGACTACAAATGAAATCACAAATTCATAATAGTTAAAGATAGTGGGGTAAAACTGATTTGCAAATACCTCTTGGTCAGTACATGTATCTCAGGAATGGGAAATGATTAGATTTAGATTTAGTAAGTGCCCCCCCACTAGTTCTTTCCCTCTTGTATTATTAACATCAAAATGTGTTTTACTGTTTGATGATGCCCTTGTATCAGGACTGCTGATTTTGGGGTATTCAGTAAGATATGCCAATGTGAATCTCAGGTGAAGGCAGGCAAACTCAAGTGAGATTGTATATGACTTTTCAACTAACTACACTTTCCAGAATTCTAATGGCAGAAAAACAAACAAACAAAAAAAACTTGATAAAGCTTGCAAAGCTTTTGTTTTTCCATGCTGTGATGGGGCATTAACTAAACACATGGAACCTAATTTCCTACGATGTGTCAGGCATTTTTCTTAGGTCTGATGAGGTCTAAGGATAATTATCTGCAACAACCTACTGTGGCAGAGAGACTGAATTGTCAGTTACATCTCGGTCTTCTCAAAAGAATATGTCAGCATCTGCCACTTTATAGTGTCAGCTAATCTGGACAGACTTCTGGTTGGTGCTTGCTTTTCTCATCAGGCTCCTGGAAAGAATGCTCAATAGTCGAGAATTAAGGAAATTAATATATTTATTTAAAATACTTTTAACAATAAATATGGTATAATATAGGATATTAGTGTATTATACAATATGCTAATGTTTCATATATATATATTTCAGGTCTTAATCATATTTTTAAATATTTTTAAGTGCGTTTTTTCATCCTGAAACAAAATTGATTCCATTGGTTGGAAATTCAGCCTCACAGTTTTTCATATTACTAATTACTTTTTCCATGAGATATAAACTAGCATGTTTCTTCTTGTTATTTTTCCACCAAGGTATATAATTTGTCACTAAAGTGCATGTATTTTATCAAAACTGACATTGAGGTAGCAAGGTCAAAAATAACAAACCTGGTGTTTATTAAATACATAAAATAGTAGAGTATTTGCCTAGAAAAATAAATGATGTTCTGATTAATAACTCTTTAAAACCAGGATTTGATTTAGATCCCAAAGGTAGATAAGTATAATGAAGGAATTGAATAAAATATACCACATTCTCAATCATAATTGATTATATGATTCAGTATATATAAAATGCAGGCATTTGAAATCAAACTCATATGAGTCACAAAAAATGGTCACTTTAAAAATTGGTCAATTGAAAAAATCATATCTACTTGATTACTTATGTGTGATCTTATTGCAAAAATATAATGGATAATCTTTTGGGCATCAAGAAGTGAAACCAGCAATTCCACCCCAAATTATTTTCTCTAATTAGCTTTTTTCATCAGAATTTTATCTTACTAAATTACTGATCTCTTAAATAATTTACTGTGAATACCTGTGGGCCATTTAGTAGAACCTGTAAGCCTTGGATTGTTCCCCTACCTCACCTTGCTATCTGATTATGAAGCAACTTGTACCTATTTAGGAATCTATGAATATTTAACCCCGGATAGTCCACAGAAGAAGATACAACTTTTATAACTTTTGTTCCTGGTTTTCTTTATTTTAAGCAGGGGTGTCCAACCTTTTGGTGTCTCTGGACCACACTGGAAGAAGAGTTGTCTTGGGCCACATATTAAGTACATTGTGACATATAATCACAACAAAATCTCATAATGTTTTAAGTAAATTTGCAATTTTGTGTTGGGCTGCATTCATAGCCATTCTGGGCTGCATGAGGGCTGTGGGCCGCAGGTTGGACACTCCTGTAAAAGGTTTACTTTAATAACATTCAAAACATGAGACATCAAAAATTGTATGTTTGAGTTAATAATGTGATGGAAAGGCCTATACTGGCGTTGCTTGGTACGTTAACATTCCTAAAATTATATTCTATATCTCAAATATTCTTGTTTATTTGTTAATATAGCAACATAACTAAGAAGGACTAAGAACATTGTGAGATATAATATGTCAGTAAATATATCTCCTATCTTTAGGTAATAATATATCCAAAATGATTCCATCTTTCTACACTTAGCAGAGAAAAAGATCCTCATTTATTCTAAGAAACATAATTTACATTACTGAAATCTAAAATCACATTATCCCCCTGCACCCCCAGGTCAGTTTTGTCAAAAGTTTTATCCTGTAGAAGCTTTAAATATCTCTGGACCATGAACCCCAAATCTGTAGCCTGTGCATCAGTGAAGTCTGCAGGTATGTGTTGGATGAGCCTGAGGTTCTCAAAATTTTTGAATCTGAATGCATTTAGGTGCAGCACATATTCTCCAATTTGGCCACAGGCTCAGCCTCTCCCTGTGTCTTATATTAGGTTTGATTCACATGATTACTTGCCAGTCCTTGTAATATATTGAATTTACAAATCCTGCTTTTATACTATAAAAACACAGCTACTAGATTCAACTGACATTTTGAAAAATGTGAACTAGAAAAATGGCCAAGGAACTGATTCAGCAGTATTTTTCTGCAAAATCAACAAACCAAGCAAAAACCCAGAACAAACTAAAAAAAAAAAAGATATAGCATTTTTTAAATTTATAGCTTTCCATGACATGTACCAGGCAAAAGAAAGTCCTGGTTTGCTAATCCAAATAACTACCTTTCTCCCACAAATCATCTACATGACTAATAAATATTAAACCAAAATATTAACATTTTACTATTCAAAAATAGATTTATCGAATGAGAAATATGTCCTATATAAACAATATTAAATGCTAACAGCTCTAGAATTGACATATGTGTCAATTCTATACATATATATGTCAATTATATATTTACATAGAACAGAATACTTTAATTTTTATCTGTTATTAACTAAAGATCTAAAAATAAAGATCCATTATATAATTTCCACATATAAATTTGTGGGAATACTGATTTGTCCACATACTGATTTGAGAAAATAAATAACCTTAATCAGATCATGTCATTCTCTTGTTTAAAACCCTTCATGGTTTACATTGCTCCTGGAATAAAATCCCAAATCTTCACCATGTCCTATAAAACCTTAAGTAATTTGGATCTTCCCTATACTGATCTCACACCTTACCATTGGCCCGCTGACTCCTTTCTAGCTAAAACTACTTTGGGCCTAGCTTCATTTTCTTGAATTTGACAAATCTCATTTTCATCTCTCAGCTTTGTCCTGGAGTTTCCTTTGCTCTTACCCCACTCTTTTCCCAGGTTTTGAATGGCTAGTTGGTTCTTTACTCAGGCTGCAACCTTTATCACTTACTCAAAGAGGCTTTTCTTGAACACCTTGTTTAAAATGGTCTCCCCGTGCTGTCTCATTTTTGTTTGTTTTTAATTAGTAGCTCTTTTACATGAACACAGCTTAAACATTAATCCATGCTGTCCATCCTTTTGCAAAGTATGTTATATGCACAAGACAAACTTGATGACTGGCATTAATGAGTTAATTTTTATTATGCCCAAGTCACATTTATTATGTCAATTTTGTTTGTTCCCAGATATATGTTGTATACTTATTACTATAGTGTATAGATGTATGTATAGCCATGAGTACATAGATGTAAATAGTATGTGTATATATGACATATGATTACCAAAAAGGTTATTTCTAACAAAACCATGCTGAATGTATATTTGTCACATCAACTGTATTTGTAAATCAGCTTATACCAATTGCACTAATTTTTCTAATGCATGCAGTGATAGACATACATTAACATGAGCATGGAAAAGGGGTTATATCTGTGAAAACTATGTTGAATGTTTTGAAAACACTGATAAAGTTTGCATGGCTAATAATGAATAGCTGTTAAGTTTCATAGGAACAAGATAATAGAAAAAATATTCAAAAACAATCTTCAACATATAGGTACTCATATTACTTTGTAAGTGTCTAAATCTTTGCTCCATTTTAAACAAAGTTTGAAACGGGTAGTCATAATGAAAACATTATGTAAAACCTTCAATTTTCTCTGAAATTTTTCAGTATTGAAGGAGAAAGTCCTCGAGGAAGTTGAATTTGAATGTTTGTACTGTCACAGTTGTTTTCCTTCCCTGTCTACCAGGATTATCCAGGAAGGGCACAATCATTCCTCCATCCTAGTTCTCTGCCTTCCCCTCCCCACTATATTATGTGCTGAAGGAACCTGAGTGTGCTTTAAACTGCTATTAATTCAAAGGTGGTGCTAGGTCCAGCAGAGTCACAAAGAAGCCCCACCCCAGATATTCTGAATCAAATGTGCATTTTAGTAAGATCGCCAGGTGATTTAGATTCAAACAAAAGTGTGAGAAGCACATCTTAAAGCTAATCCTAAAAGAAACTGAAAAACAAAAAACAAGGAGTTTAACAATTAATGTCATTATAAATAGAAGGGATTTTTAATTTACCCAAATGGCTACCCCTCCATTATCACAAAGTCAAGAACTGGCAAAAATTTCTACCTCTCTGAAATAAATAAAGGAGACAGCCCCTCTATTGGAAGCCATATTGCAAAACAAGCAAACAAACAAAAATTCTGTTCCTTCACAGATAGTGAACATTAGGCTTAGTGGGAAACTTAATATAAAACACTGTAGCTGAAATTGATTTTGTTTTGGAAAAATCATCTGAATTTGCATTTAGTCTGTGTGACTTTTTTTTTTTCTGGGGTAGAAAGGAAGCTATGTGAGATACATTAGAAACAATACATTTATACTCATTATCACAAGTCAAAAATTGTTTCAGACAAGCTGTAGAAATTCTCTCATAAAACCTGCACTGTTTTCCGGTCCACAAATCTTATAATTTTCTTGATAAAACATATTACTATCTAGTCAGGAATGCTGACTTTACATTGGGCTACTACACTTCCCTTTGTAAATGTCTCAAAATGATCGAGAAATATTTCCTAAATGACTTCATACATCTTACCACGTAGATAAACAGAAAAAATCTTGAAATTACAATATTAGCATGGTACTTCAGTGAGAAGTAAACTTGCAATGGAATTCTGTTGCTAAATATTTTTTAACCTTATGTAAATATTTTTATGCACCACACACACACACACAAAGAACGAGTATAACAAAGCAGTTAACAGTATCTGCCCGGCATTTGTTCTGTTATTTTCAGTAGCTTTATTGGAAGTGATATAAAAACTCTACACTGCAATATGAACCGGATCCGAATTAAGGGGACAGATTAACCAAATCAACATTTGTAAATTAAGCAAATTAGGATTTTTTTCCTTAAAGAAAAGTTTACATTGAGTTTAAGTGATTGAACTCAAAATGTTTCTAGCAAACAATTTAAATTCAATCAAGGCCTTTCAAATGGTGACATCAAAGCCTCCTCGTGAGTCTGTGAAAATGACCTTGGAATATGTCTCAGTGTCACATGTATTCAGACTGCTTGTATTCTAGTTCTTAATTTGGGACATTGTTTGCCTAGAGGGGAAACAAAATTGGCTTAATTAGAATATTTTGAGAATCAGGAGTGAGATGATTTGTAGAATGTCGATTGGTGGGAATTTAGTTGTCATTGTTTTCAGATAAACACAGTTTAGCTATTTTCTTCCTAGCTTGTGCTTCTGCTGGGATTTACAAAATAGTTGAGCCCTGAGCAATAATAGTGTTGGTTTAAATTGCCCTAAAACTGCCCCTCCTGAGGAACTAGAGCTGGATTATCTTGGGGAGAGGAGAAAAGAGGCTTTTCTGCATCTTTTGTCCAGTTTTTCTTTCACCCAGGCATGTTCGCAAGGAGGAGGAATATGGATGAGCGGGCTAAGGACACCAGGGCCAGCCAGGGCAGGGCTGTGGAACTGATCTGGATGGGCCGACACCGTGGTGAAATCCTGCAGGTTACCAGGGTTGGAAAGTGGTGTTTCAGCATGAAATTACTCTTCAGGGGGAGAGAAGGAGAAAAGGGCGGGCAGGGGAGACAGCTTAAAAACATTTTTTACTAAGTCCCCCCAAACCACAGACATGCTCCACTTGATCATGGCTGCCACCTCAAGCAAGTAGTGTTCCAACCAGTTCATCTTCAGGCACCCAGTGTCTCTTTTGGGTCTTACCTGCCATACCTCTAAGGGCTTTCCCTTTGTTTTGATAAGAAAAGCAAGAAAAAAAAAAAAAACAACACTTGCACTGATATAGACATGAAATATAGTTTTTAAAAATATTTTTACTCAAATTGGCATTTTTATGTATATAATGACCAAATATTTTGAGTTGCTGGAAGGTGTCTATATTAGTGGAATTTCCAACATTAGTCACAAGATTCAGAGGAGGGGAGATACTTGTTTTGGGTGGTAGCAAGGGTATTTCAAGTGCTTCAAAACTACCACAGTTTCAATTGTTAAGTTCTGTGCCCTCTTCTTGAAGGTTGGGTCATCATTCATATGTAAAAGCATTTATCAAGAACCTACTGAATGCCAGGTACTTGACATAGATCACCTCAAATTTCACTGAAGACTGGCAACAGTATGAAAAAAATATGGCCTAGTTTGCCCTGAAGCATACAGCTTATAGGAAGTAGAGGTACCACTGAGTCTAAGCTTGTCTGACTCCCAAGCCCTTATTCTGCATTGTACCGCTCTGCTTTAACAGAGGAAAGGAAACAGCTGGTATAACAGTTTTCATGTTGGGGACTGAATGTGGAGGAACATCAGGCACCCTTTTCACCAAGTGAGGAAGTTCATCTTGGGTCTATAAAGAGATGATTTGTAGGCAACAGTGAAAGATTTATAGAATCAATCTTTGGCCCTTACATTTTTCTTTCTTTCTTTTTTTTTTTTACTCCCAAGAACCAACTAAACCTAGAATATGGGAGAATTAAGATAAAAAATAACAATAGATTATTTATAAGAAATCTATAAAACTAAAAATTTTCTTCTGGATAGTTCTAGTAAATTTCTAATTTAAACAATCATGTGACCTATTTTTCCTATGATCTATTTTTACATTTTTATTGATATATAACTTTTGTACTATAAAATTCACTCATTTTAGCCCTGGCTGGTGTGGCTCACTGGACTGAGCGCCAGACTGTGAAGCAAGGGGTTGCTGGTTTGATTCCCAGTCGGGGCACATGCCTGGGATGTGGGCTGGGTCCCCAGTGGGCGGCACGTGAGTGGCAACCACACATTGATACACATTGATGTTTCCCTCCCTCTCTTTCTCTTTCCCTTACTCTCTCTCTAAAAAATAGATAAATAAATCTATTAAAAAATTTCACTCATTTTAAATATATAACTTGGTGTTTTTAGTATATTCAGGGTTGTGCACTATTAGCACAGCCTGAATCTAGAACGTATTCATTGCCCACAAAAGGAACCCTGTTCTCTTTAGCATTCACCCCCCACTCTCGTCCCTCCCCGTTTGGTCCTAGGCAACCACTGATCTGCTCTCTGACTCTATAGACATTCTGAGTATCCTATATACATAGGATTTAAAAATGTTGTTTTGTGACTAGCTTCTTTTATTTAGTATGTTTTTAAGATTCATAGGCTGCAGCATCTATCAGTACTTTATTCCTTTTAATTGCCAAATGATATTCTATTGTATGGCTATAGTACATTAGTATCTATTCACCACTTCATGGATGTTTGTATTATTTCACATTTTGGGGCATTATGAATAGTGCTGCTATTAACATTTGTGTGCAAGTTTTTGTGAACCTATACATTTCATTTCTCTTGGATATATAGACCTAGGAGTGAAACTGCATCCTATGATGACTCTATGTTCACCTTTAGAAGACCTGTCAGACTATTTTCCAAAGTGACTACACCATTTTACATCCCCACAGCAAAGAATGAGGGTTCTAGTTCCTCCAGATCTTTGTCAAACCTTGTTAGTTTCATTTTTTTACTACAGCCACACGAGAGTGTGTGAACCTGGTATCTCCTGTGGTTTTGATTTGCATTTCCTTGAGGGCTAATGATGTTCAGCATCTTCTCATATGCTTATTGGCAATTGTATATCTTCTTTGGAGAAATGTTTGTTCCCTGTAATTTATTTATCATTAACACAATGGTTTGTAAATCCAGAGTTTCTGTTTTAGGTAACCAGATTATCTGATGACAAAACTCTCTAAAACATGAAAGAAATTATTCCTTTTGTGATTTAAGACCTGACCTGAAATAGGAGGAGTAAATTCCAGTAATAGAAATGAGGGTTTTCAATTATATTCTTATACCCTTTGGAAATAAAAGGTAATAATTTTCATGGTTTATACATGTTAATGGGGGTCAGGACATGCTAACCAAAATATGGTACCTTGGTATATTGAATATTTTAAGCTAAATAAGTTTGAAAAAAGGCAGAAGCAGAAAGAGCACTCTGACCTTATCCTGTCCCTCTCCCCTAAAACAGGTCATAAAACCTTCCCCGTGAGCATTGCCTCCCAGTACCAAGGAAAGGAAAATTCTTATCTCTGAAGATAAGGAATACCCCAAAGAATGTTGGTAAACAGGTCTCGCTAAGTTTCCCCCATTTACTGAAATTATGTTACGCTCCTTATCCTGTAACACTCCCCAGTTGTGCCCTCTACATCAAACTTAGCATAGAAGTACTCAGGCCTGTTTCTCAGGTCTTCATGTCCTTAGGAAGGCTCCTGTGTCATGTAAAACTTACATTAAATGAATTTGGTTATGCTTTTTTCCCCCATTAATCTGCCTTTGTCAGTTTAATTTTCAGACCCATCCAGGGATCCAATGAGAGTCAAAGAAAACTTTTTTCTCCCCTACCTTATGAAGACATTAGCTGAACCTGAAGGGAACAGAGGGTGCTTTCCCAGGGAGGCCTTACAGTGTTGTAATAAAGAGCTCGGTCTCTGCATGTGTTCAATTCCTGACTCTAGCAGTACTACCTCTGGGACCCATTCCTATGCTTCACTTTCAAATCTGTACACTGAGCTAACTACCTTCTGGGGTTGTTGAGAGAATTGCTTGATAAATCACTTTGCACCATGCCTGCACATTGTAAACTTTTGATATGTGATATGTGCTAGATATTGCTATTATTCCTTAAAAAATAAAGCTGTGGACACAGAAGCCATAAGAGCAACATGAAAACATGAGCCAGCTGTTTATTGCTCCGTGCATGCTGAAAGTAGGAAATACAGCATAGAAGGACTCGACTCAGCTATGAGGACCTCCACTTCAGGAAAAGAAAGAAAGGACCCCCAAGAGAAGCCAATTACAGGAGGAGGAGGCATTTGAAACTAGAGTCTGTAAAAAGACCACAGGGTCTGGGCAGGGAAAGAAAAAGGTCACCGTTCTCCTTTACCACATTCCTTATATTTCCTTATGTGGTAAAGTTGTTTTTTAAACCAGAAAACATATAATTAAAAGTTTGCAATGGTGAAGGCAGTCTTATGTTGAAAAAGTCTTATGTTGAAAAACCTTCTAACAACCAATTCTGTTTGATTCGAGAGATTGCTAGCTCCTGAAACCCTGTGAAATGGTGTCAGGGCTTTATCTAGCTTGGACTCTATGGCTTGTATGTTTTGATTTCCGATAGCTTTGTCTAGTACAATAAAGGGCAGATTTTCAGAAATGTGTTTCGTTTTATCTAAAGCCAACTTTAATAACCCAATAAAATTTTGAGAAAATATTTGCACTATTTGTTGTGATGTTGCCATTTATCAAGTACATGTATCTTTTTTTTTAAAAGATTTTATTCATTTATTTTTAGAAAAAAGGAAAGGGCAGGAGAAAGAGAGAGAGAAACATCGATTGGTTGTTTCTCACATACCCTGCAACCCAGGCACGTGCCCTGAATGGGAATCAAACCGGCAACCTTGCAGTTTGTAGGCCAGCACCCAATCCGCTGAGCCACACCAGCCAGGGCTGTATCTTAAGTGTTTGTTCTACAAATGAAATGTTCCTGTACAACTTGGCCCTTCATGCTGTCAAAGATGGTACACACCATCCTATTGTATCAATTAAAAGTTTCAGAATAAATGCACCAAAATATTATGACTTCCTTAATCCTCATGTAGTATTTTGTGTTTTACATATTTCTAGTGTTTCTAAACCTGACTTAAGAAAATGATCCTACAGAATTACATATATTGAGAAAGCTTTTATGAAACATACCCAGTTTAAGTGAAGAGTGTTAAAATAACAAATCCTACAATTAGGCTTATTTTTACCACAACTTGGAAACTACCACAATACTGAATTACACTGAAATCCAAAGTTACAGATTTTTTTGTTGGTGGTGGTGTAATGAGAGCTTTATTTAGGAACTCTTAATGAGTATCATTTTTTTAAGCACTCACTTGATATCAATTTAGCAAATGCTTTTTGGTTTCTATAAGGAGATTTATGTAAAACTATTCATGTTTTGGAGAGTATTATAATTACCATATTTCTGCTCAAATTTTTAGTTATTAAAAGTAAAAGCACAATTGGTAAATTTCCAGTTTCTAAACCTGTTACTAAAAAATTAATTCAAATCTAATATTCTTTATGTGTGCTTGGCAGCTACTAACTACATGTGGTTAATGAGAACAAATTGTGGCTGATTTTTAAAGTTTATTCACATTTATTTAATTAACTGACCGAATAGTTGCCGTATGTGGCCAGTAGCTGGCATGCTGGGCAGCAAAGTTGAGCCAAACACAACTGGACTCTCTTTAGAGGAGGTGTTCTCACAACTGACTGTGTATCCGAACCTCCTGACTCTGAAAAATGATTCCTGGGCCTCGTCCCCAGAGATCCGGATTCAAGTAGATTTAGGATGGTGGTGGTGGTGGTGGTGGTGGTGGTATATTTTAGGAAGATTTATTTTTATTAATTTATTTCATTACTTTAAAACTCCTAATCCTAGCCACACTTGACCATTAGAAATACGCAGATGCTCAGCATGTATTCTGTTGCCTCGAACAAAAGGTGAAGTTTACATACAATCCACTTGTTTTGGTCAGAAGCCTGTCTAGACCCTCCCTGTCAATGGCAACTCTTGCCATTCACTTGCTAAGAGCCTCAGAAGAGCAAGAAAGAGCAGCTTGTGAAGCTAGCTCCATTGGTGTCGCCTTTTCTATTTGCTAATGACTGCTTTTAAGTTAAACTTTGAGAACATGCTGAGAAAGCAAGACCTATTTCTCCATGAATCCACTCAGCTCTTTATTTTCTAATTAATGTTTTATCAAACTATGCCACAGTGAGAACAAAAGACCTCTCCCTGATTTTTAATTCTCTCTTCCTTTTCTTTTACTCAACCCACAGAGAAGACCATAACATTGTCCAGACCCTATGCTGCAAGATTAAAAAAAAAATCTCATATCAGAGTTTGACCATGATACAGAAATATAGGATATTCTGTGTCCTTTTCTCACCTATGATCCTGCCCAATTTCCTCTTCTTCCAATTGGCAAGTTAGGGTTTTATTAAAGATGTAATTAACATATGCATAAATATTAAGGTTATTTCTCTAGGCTGTTTCCAAAAGCTATCTTCTCTCTGAGAACAAATAGATGATGAGATCCCAGGTTCTGCCCCAGTGACTGGCATTATCTATGGACATCATAGCAGCTGAGTCTAATTATAGCTGGGGGTGGACTTCTGGAAGCAGAGAGAACTGTAGTTACTGTCATATGAGGGCATGTTGTTGCTTTCTCTGAGGCGCCTGGGAGTGTGTTTATTAAGGTGCAAAACCTTCCCAGTTCTGTTGTGGCACACTTGTCCCAGGTATTCCCGAAAGTGTACTCTACCCTTCTGACAAAACACAAAAATACCAAGGCCTTTACATACTGCATTTGTAAAGAAGGGACAGCTGAATAATACATCCTGCCCAAAAGCACTTCCATTTTAAAATCTGAAAAATGCACTGAGAGATCTAACCAGAGGAATACCTGCAAATGTTCATCAAATAAATAAAACGTGCAAGAGTGTTCATAACAAACAGCAAGCCAGATGCCCATCAACAGCAGGGTGGATACATTGTGGTGTATTCATTCAATGGAATAGTAGGCAGCAATCGAAATGAAAGAAACACAACCAGGTGCATAAACATGCCTGTGGGGAACATAATGAGCCAAAGAATCCAGGCATAAAAAACTCTTATCTATAAACAAAAATGGGCCACATAGTGAATCTGACAACTTCAGGGGAGACCTGCATGGCAGCCTTACAAACTCAGAGACTTACAGTAAGCACACAGGATAGTCTGACTTCCTAAATAAAAGTGAATCATGGTGGGTGCTCATGTCCTAGGCTGGCATCTTCCATGTCAGTCTTCACCTTAACTGAGCTTGACCACTGTCTTTTTGCATCTGCAGTAACATAGCTTTGAAATGTCAGAGTAAAATCCCTTTTCCAGCCCCCTTCTCACCCCAGCACAATCTCCCACCAGAACATGAGACCACAGAACCCCTCATTGTTATTTTTTCCCCTGAATTCCACCTCTATGTGTTGTAAGTGTTAATTGTTAATTATCTTATACCCACCAATGTAAAAGAAGTATTTGTCCCATCACTTTATTGTTTATCCAATCTCAGAGATTTCTCGGCTTTGCTTCCCTCCACCTCCCTAATCTACCAACAGTTAATTTTATGTAACCCCCTGATAGCTTCCCCTTTGTTTCTGATGTATAAAATAAGCGGTGAAGCTGCTATTTTTTGGAGCATTTTTTTTCAATCTGTTGAGATCTTGCTTCGCAGCAATTATTGTCAGTTTGGCTCAAATAAACTCACAAAAATTCTCTACAGATTTGGGTGTTTCTTATGTGGACATATTGAATGATTCCATTCCCAAAACAGGACAATATTATCTGTGGTGGAAGGAGTCAGGACCAGGGCCGTCCTGAGAAGAACAGGAGAGAGAACTATTGGAAGTGGACACAGAAAGGGCTTTCAGAGCTCAGATGGCGGGAGTCACGCAGGGGTGTTCACTGGGTGGTATTTCACTGAGCTATACTTTTCAGCATTTAAATTTTAATAAAAAGTTTAAAATCTCTTTGAAGCTTATTTATTTCAGAATGATTCTTTGATTACATGTGCCTCAAATCACTGCCAGCAGATAAGAAAAAGAGAATAGACAACTTTGATTAATGAGACACCTGCCATTACTTTAAAATAGGTGTTGTTGCAGAAACCTTGACTCACTTGTGACCACAGGAAACAGCACCACAGTGTTAGGCAGCAAGAAAAATAATTCAGTATTTAAACATTTTTAAAATTTGCAATGTTAAATCCTATAAAACCTATCTGGTATAGGATTTAACATTGCAAATTTTAAAGTACCTCCTGGAGGTAGGAGCCTTTGCAGAATAAGATTCTATTGGTAGTTTTTTCTTTTCCTTTATGACCATTCTTTGCTGAGGTAAATGGGATGGTGTGGTGGGGTGGGGGTGGTAATGTTGAATTGAAGTAGTTTTTTTTTTTTTTCTCTTTTTGTTTATTAGTAACGTTTTGCAACTTTGAGTAACAAATGAGGATCTACAATACTCATAAATTTTAGGCAAAGGGTTGTTTGGTTTTCTGGTGGCTCAGAACGAGTCACCCCAAGATGTGCTTCTGTGGTATGCAGATTATTTTGAGCTAAAAGCAAATTTAGCCCCAGGGTCTAGTGAAATTACAGCCCCATCTATAACTACCTAGGACTTGATTTAGGGGCCTCATCTATAATAAAAAATTATCAGAGATAACTTCTTTTGACCAATCCATAGGGCAAGACAAACTTCCATTTTTTACTAAGCACCTGTTCTTCTTGTCCTGAAAAGAGCCCGTGAAGGCACTTTATCTCACCCCCAGCTCAGGATGTTTTATGTGAGGTCTGTCCGGAAAAAGTCCAGCCATTAGCAACATAATGAAAACCGCTTGTGCAACGTCAGTGCAACCTGGCAGCTCAGGAGAGCGGACTGGAATGTGGGTGGGTGAACAACGACGACTTCGCCGCACTAGTCAGTAGGAATGATAGACGCCACTGAGTGAGCACGTGCACTGTGTGGCCAGGACACCTTATGGACAGACCTTATATACTCATGTTCCCCTTCTATCTCTGAACCTCCTATGCATGTGGGGTCTCTGACTCTTGCATGTTTGTGGGTTTTCCATACATGTGTATGTATTAAATTTGGCTATTTTCTCTTGCTAATCTCTCTCATGTCTACATTTGATTATCAGACCAACCAAAAGAAACTCGAGAGTAGAGGAACATTTGTTCCTCTCTCACAGTTCCTTGGTTTAGCCTGAACCAGTGCTTTCTAACAGAACTCTCTGCAATTAAGGAAATGTTCTTCTGTGATGATATCATATCCACTAGCCACACGGGCTACTGACCACTTGAAATGTGGCCAGAGAAACTGAGGAAGTGAGTTTGTACTTTAATATAATTTTAATTAATTTAAATAAAGTACAAATGGCCACACACGCCTAGTTCCCACTCTTTTGAAAATTACAAGTCTTGATAACCATGTGGTCCCACATTCTCTCATAAAACCAGTGATCCTTTCCGAAATGATAGAGGGATGTTGAAATGACTGAAACAAAACAAGGATTTACTGGGAAGATTCTGGAAAGACAAGAAGATGGGCGTAATTTATTGACTTGCACTCTTACCTAAAGGAGAGGGATTTCTCTGGAAAACTTGTCAAAGAACTATAGAATTTCAAAAACTTTAGGAACATTAAATGGGTCCTGAGGAAAAATGATTTTTAATATTTAATGTATTTTGTTAAGAATAAGACAATGGGACTGAAATAGAGTCGCTAATGCTAAACCATGTCACAGAGACATATAGCTTTGATATTCCCAAAAAACGGGATCTGAAGCCAGGCAACAAGGAATCACCTGATCAGCACCAGTTGGGTCATCTATCTGACAGTCCCCTGCCACCTCCTGTAAGGGAAGTGATCTTGAAAATAACCAACCCACTCTTTTCCCCTTGTATGCCTTCCTTGTCCTGCTCCCTCTGCCTATACAAGTTTGATTCTGCATGGTTCCTTTTTACGTGCTAGAGGGGATGCTGCTCTATTCAAATTGATTTTTGCTCCAATAAACTCTTAAAATTTTAATATTTCTCAGTTTATCTTTTAACAATCTGAATTAGCAAACTTTATATACCTATATAGAGGAAGCAGAAGGTGAGGGCTGAAAGCAATTGAGCTGCAGACCAGAAAACCCCCGACTAGGATGACTAAGTACCTGACATCATGACACCAGTTGGCCTTCAATCTCAACGTAGTTCATGCTTCTGAAGGTAAGTTGTTACTGATGCCCTGGCTTCAGAACTGTGGCATAGAAGGGACAGCCCAGTGTCTCAGACACACTAAAAGATAAGTTTTTCTTGTATTTTTGTATTTTGCCTTGATAGATTATGTCTTGACCTGACTAAAATTGCAATTGTAATTCGTTTTATTTACTTGCAGAAATTAGTCTTTCTCAACAAGGTCAGTAAGACATGACTCCATCACTCATGTTTTACCCATTCGTGCTGTGGCAATATAAATGTCCCAGTGTACCAAATCACAAGTTGTTTTCTATGACCTTCCGGATAGTTTACAACACTGTGGACTTAATAGAACAGTGATCTTTAAACTGCTTTATGGTTTGTGGGTCAGTATCCATATCACGTGGTATCTAACAGTAAGGCTGGTTTCCCAAGTACATCTGAAGGATTATGGCTGTAAAGATGTCTGAATAATTTCTTGTAAAAATTATTTTTCTCACTGAAAACTACTCTGTCTTCCTCTCAAAGTGGAAATATGCTATCTATTCATTTCTAGACACTTTAGAAACATTTACAATGTTTCTAAATGTCACACACATACAATGGAATAAAGTTAAAGACAATTCTGCATTAAATAATCTGTATTTTCAACTCTAAAACTTCCTTATCATCTTTTTAATTGACATACTACCATGTATGCATCAGGATGTATCTGGAATCAACATGGAAAAGAATCTGCCAGTTTACAAATAGAGAAGCTAGTTATGACAGAATTATTATTGCCCAGCTAGATTAATTATATTTTTTAGCTATGATAGAATGTAATTGGTTTATACATGGTCACTCTGATTTAATTATTTGCATTGGTAGTGGTACATTTAGTTAAATTTCAACATACATTTATATCCACAGTCATCTTTTTAAATGTCTTCAAGATTACCACAAAACAGTATTGAGACACAAAGGTATTCCTTATTCAAAAGACTGCTTGTCATTTACCAGACAGCATAAAAAAAGGCAGTAGAAAATATCAAATTTTCTAGAAGGTATCAACAAATTTTCAAAGTTAAAAGAGGTAGGTATAACTGAGTTATAGATCCCATGGGGTGCCAAACATTAGTTGAAAACTTCCAGCTCACTTTAAGGAGAGGCGATTTAAATTCTAGCATTGCATCCTTTGCAACAGCATGGATGGAGCTGGAAAGCATTATGCTAAGTGAAATAAGCCAGGCAGTGAAAGACAAAAACCATATGATTTCACCTTTAACAGGAACCTAAACAACAAAACAAACAAACAAGCAAAATATGACCTAAGACACTGAAATAGACAATAGGCTGACAGTGACCAGAGGGGAAAGGGGAGGGAATTTCAGGGGGAAAGGGTTTATAGGAACAAGTATAAAGGACACATGGACAAAAACTAGGCGGGGTGGAAATGGGAGGGAGGTGGGGAGGGATGGGTGTTTGGGCTAGGATGGGAGTAAAGGACAGAAAACTGTACTTGAACAATGATTAAAATAAAATTAAAAAAATAAAAAATAAATTCTAGTATTCCATAATTTAATTAAAAGAACAAAGGAAATGGTAAACTGAACTACACAGGAAAAGAAAACAATCTCCTGGTATTCTCCAATATGCCTCTCTATGGTCTAGTTAACTCTTTAAGCACTAAAAGGTTAAGAGCACTTTCCAGATCATAAAAAGCAGCATATTATAGGGATGTTATAAATAGCTGCTTATGGTTAAAATATATTAAAATAAATGATTAACTGTGACTGTTAAATACACTTATTGTCAAATTTCAATCACTATACTACAACATGGCATGCAATTGAATAAATATGTGCATATTTCCATTTTGGATGGACCATATATACTAAACACCACATCAACCCATAAATAAAATTTTAAAAATTTCCTTCAGAACAAGGTTTGAGAAACAGAAGCTCAGGAGTTGTGGGCACCCACAAACTTCCCGAGGAACAGTGAGTACCCAGTCCGCCGGACCAAGAGAGGCCTTGCCATGGGGGTGGAGGCCTTGCCGTGGGCGCCCGCGCCCCCAACCCGGTGAGTGTGTGGTTTTGGGGAAGACTGAGACCCCACGGCCGGGAACAAGGGAAGGGCTTCTGGAGCGGGGGTGAATTCAAACGGGAACGCACCCCGCCAGGATACCTGACTCTCAAACGGTGAACCCAGAAAAGACACAGCGCTTCTCGGGTTCCTGGGGCCCATGGCGGTGGCAAAGGGAAGTGTGTGACCCCTCCTAAACTCCGGAGGGTCCATTGTGAAACCGAAGGAGACGGGTGCTTCCTGCCAACATAGAGCCCACGGAGGGGAAGTATGTGACTCCTCACAGGCCTGGTCCAGGCACCGTGAACCCGGAAGAGAGGCGGGTGCTTCGCTGAACGTAGAACCTGTGGTGGCGAAGTTGGGGAGGGGTGCGACCCCTTATTATCTCCGCAGCTTGCGCCCTGCGCCCAGACGGAGACAGCGATAGTTTCTAGGAAAAGCTGGTGGCCAGCCCCGAGTCTGACTGAGTTCTGTCTTAGAAGGGTGAAAAGCATTCTAACTGCCCCTCAGCCTGCTTGAGCTGGCAAAAGCAGAAAGACTGGTTTGGCCAATCAGAAACCAACAAGAGGGATTTTTTTGTGTGTGTTTGTTTGTTTGTTTTTGTTTATTTTTTTCTGTGTGTGTGTGTTTTCTTCTTTTTTTCTTTCTTTTTTCTTTTTTCCCCCTTATCCCACTGTTGTTTGATTGTTTGATTTTATCTTGTTTTTGTTTATTAAGCAACTTTTTATTTTTTAACTCTTATTACTTTTATATCTCTCAATTCCTTATGTTTCTCTTCCATACATCCTAGTGCTATTACTTCCACTCCAAATCTATTTCTCCTGCAATCCATCTTCTGTTTTTTTTTGTTGTTGTTGTTGTTGTTTGTTTGTTTTTGGTTTTTTTGCCTGCAAATTACTGCAAATTTATATTATCTTTTTCTCTCTTTTCTAACATTTTTTATTTCAATAGCATTTTGTTTTTGTTTTTGTTTTCTTTCTGCATAATCTTCTTTCCTTGGCTGGTTATACTGTCATTTGATAGGTTCCCCCTGTTATCTCATTCACAGTGTGTTGATAATTTACTGTCCCTCACTTGGGTTCCATTAGTACACCACTCAAGATTCTATACTCCTTATTCTTGTTATCTACATCTCATAGAATCCGCCACAAGATTGTTGCTGCAATATTACTGTAAATAAGACTTATTCCATACACTTGTAAATACAACTTAACACCCCTCACAGATCTTAGCTCACTTCGCAATTTCCTAAACTCTATTAATGTAGGGGTTATCTCTATTCTTTTACACAATACTCCTATTTACTATTCTTTATTCCTACCTTATTGCAGAATCTGACCTCCCACAGCCTCACAGCTTTCTAGATCCAACTAACAACACTTTCCTCCACACTAAGAGTCTTATCTTTCCATACTTTCTAAAACATGGATAGTGGGGTGGAAGATCACGGTTAACACTATACATAGCCAAAGGATCTCCCATCTCTTCTCTATTGGCTGCTACTGTAAATATCATAGAATACTGGTTTGCTGTCTTAACCCATTTTGCCTTACTCCTCCAACTGATCACAAAAAAGAGTAAGGGGAAGCTGTGAACACCAGGATACCCAAAAGAGACTACACCACTGAATCTCACAGGTATCCTACCACAGAAGTTCACACCATAAACACAAGGAACCAGAAAAGATCAAGTTAAGAAACAGAGGTTAACAAGAAGAGTCTCAGGAACAATAAGACAAAGAAACAATCTGCAAATAAAGGGAAAGGAGGAAGCCTCAGAAGGAATGCTAAATGAAATAGAGGCAACTCAACTATCAGATATTGAGTTCAAAACAATGATTATAAGGAAGTTCAATGAGCTCACAATGAACTTCCAGAAACTACAGGGAAGCTACATTGATCTCACTGCAAACTATATCAATATGAAAAAGGAAATAGAAACTATCAACAAAGGCCAAGAGGAAATGAAGAATACAATTTCTGAACTGAAGAACACAATAGAAGGAATGAAAAGCAGGATTGATGAAGCAGAAGATTGGGTCAGTGAATTGGAGGACAAAGTAGAAAAAAACATCCAGAAAGAACAAGAAAAGAAAAAGAGACTTCAGAAAAAATGAAGAGGGATTAAGAGAAATGCAAGACAATATGAAATGTAATAATATCCTTATAATAGGGATACCAGAAGGAGAAGAAGATGAGCAAGGGATAGAAAACCTACTTGACAAAGTAATGAAGGAAATCTTCCCCAATTTGATGAAAGAAAAAGTCACACAAATCCAGGAAACACAAAGAGTTCCAATCAAGAGGAACCTAAAGAGGCCCACCTCAAGACACATCATAATTAAAATGGCAAAATTTCAAGACAAAGAGAGAATATTAAAGGCAGCAAGGGAGAAAAAGGAAGTAACATACAAGGGAGCCCCAATAAGGCTAACAGCTGATTTCTCAATGGAAACACTTCAAGCCAGAAGAGAATGGCAAGAAATATTCCAAGTAATGAGAACCAGAGGC